>JAQIWH010000318.1:0-56060 GCA_034695005.1 Cryptops parisi | reverse complement strand
ACTTAAATACAAGTACCAAGTACTTAAAATGTACTTGTTACGTGTACTTAAGTATTTGGTACTTAAGTACTCGGTATACCTGCAGCTAACTGACGAATACAAATGTGAATGTAGTAAAGTAAATGAAATTTTACAGCCCAGAATTGTAGTTAGGTAAGTATATTGATGCAGTAACTTCAGCTGGGCTTATTAAAATTGTTAATGTGGTTATAACAACTATAGCGTATAAAAACAATACATTTCTGCTGAAACACTGGACAAACATTTTTATAGACAGTCATTTTGGTGTCACCCTAGTGACGCCACTGGGGTTCGCAATAGTTCGAGCACTGAAAAATTTATCGACTCGTTTTGTGCCTTTTCGAAATGAAATAACATTAGACACGCCTTGTGTCTTTCTTCAAGACACAAGACGTATCTTGAGACCATTGAGATTAGGAAAATTATTTTGATCATAAAACTCACACTCACCAAACACCAGTACAGTATATTGGTTATCTTATTCTTATTTCCTTTGTTTCTGGTTTCCATTTCAGGTCAAAAATTTGCTATGATGGAAATGAAGATCTATTTAACACAGTTGATTCGTTCTTATTCTTTTGAGTCAGTCGATCAGCCAGAAGATCTTAAGTTGAATACAGCTGCACTGCTCGACGATGAACAAGGCATTCGTTTAAGGATAAAACCTGTTGCGTAAAAGATTCAAAAGAAAAAGTTTAAACAGCGAAAGGTTATTTTCTACTTGTATATTACAATATTACAGAAGCACTACTGTATACTGAAATACTGTAACAGAATAAAAGTAAAACTTTAAATCACCAAGGCGAAGTGAATTTTGTATAATCCAGAGCCATGCTAACAATTTACAGACTACTGTAAATGATCATTCATTGTAGTTTTGGTAACTGAAGTACGGTACCGGTAACTGAATTGTTCTTTTTATAATGAATGACTTTAAAAAAATATGATACTGTATCTGCGATGTTATGTTCAATGGGAAATAGTCAGAGTCTATTATGTGAACCATCAATTTTACTAAATGTATTGTTCATGCAGTATGCATCTGAAACGATTTCCTTTCTATATGTTCAAATTTTGTCCAAAATAAAATACGTAACACCACGTATAATTAAAAACTTGTATACGCTTTATATTATCTTCACCTGTGAAGTGAGCTACAAGGATGTGAGTTGAATTATAAAAAGTGAACGCATCAAAAAACCAAAAGAAAAAAAATTTCGTGCAATTTTAATCACTTTTCCAAACTGTCCAATCATTTAATTGTCATGACCGCAGAAAACTGATCAAAATTTAAGTAGCTTTAAAAATGTATGTTTTATGTAACAATATCACTGCTAACGTACCGGTATGCTTAAAAATATTTTTAAAGTACTTGTTTCAGATATCTTTGCATCTTTTTATTAGATAGTGATATTAACATTAAACAGTTCTTTATGTTGTGTAAATTCCTTTAGTGTAGGTATTCCACCAGGTAGGTAAGTAAGTAGGTATTTAGTTTTCAGGGGCATACTAACTACCTGAAGGCATGTCATATGGTGCCACCAAATGCATATAACTTCACATCACATTGGTTAAATCAATTCATCAGGACCTGGTAATCTTAAGAGTAAACGGTAGGCTATATTATGCTGACAATAACTTTTGTTACACACATACTGGGCACTCAGTATGTAACGTTACAAGCCGTTACTTTTGCGCGTTACATAATGGTCACACTACTCACACAAGTAGATATTCCCCATGCAAAATTGCCCATGCAAAAGAAATGTGAGAGAAATGAGTACAGTATGCCCAATCTGCAACCGTGCATCTGATCTCCAATTATCAGAGACAGAGATTGCCTAAAATGCAATCGTGTTCTTGTCAGCACCGAGTTTGCTGTCTGTAACAACAACTCATTCTGCTTGTCAGACAGAACAGACTGCGGTTTCACTCAAGTCTTTAGGAGTAGTGTTAGTATTCGGAATTTAAAGCCTTAAAAAATGCCTGCTATAGCTGCATTATCTGCATGTTCGTTGCCAGGGATGCTGACGTTGCCTGGCACCCGCATAAAATTCTTAATTACTGTACCTAATTCGACATGACAGTGAAGTAGACCATGAATTTAAAAAACAAGCAGATGGTGATGAGAGATAGCCTGCACCACTGTGGTGACCTACAGTACCGTTTGTGTGACCGTTTGTGCGTTTGACAGTTGACATTGCTTCTCTTTAATCATTCATATCGTTGTTAGTAATGTTTTGTTATTAACTGCGCTAGCACCTTAATAAGTTTTACTATCTGGTATATGCTTTATTTTTGCCTTGCTCCATAAATGTGTTCATGCCGAGTGAGCTAGTGGCACATGTACGCAGACACGTATCTCGTAGTCTACACTACATGTGCTTTTTAACACTTATTATTCTGAGCTTTTTAATAGCACTTTGGATGAGTGCAACGTTGTATTAACCTATCACATTACAACTTTATTTTATGTGCTGCGGTATCATCTGGATCTGTGCCAGTGTTTTTTTTTACGTCATCATCACTTAAAGCTAAAAAAAAAGAGAACGTTTATGTACAAACATTTCTATGATTTATGTAACAGAGTTGATTCTCATTAGATACGGTAGTTCTAGATTAGATGGTTGTGAAGCATGTAGTGTTTGGTTTTGTTAGTGCAGACAGTTAAAGAAAATGACTCTAATTGTCTGGTCATGCCTGGCATGCTTGCTCATAATGCTAGCGGTTCGTTTTTTACGGTATTGGAATTACAGAGCACAAATCGCCAAGCTTCCTGGACCTCCAGGTTATCCAATTGTAGGACAACTTTTTGAAGTGCTACGACACGACTCTACAGGTATGTTGAAAAAAAAAAATTTTAGTTTATACTTATTGTCCAAAATATTCATCAAGTTGAAGCAATTTTTTTTTTCAAAATAAAATAAAAGACAAATTTTTCGTAAGAATTTGAACTTCAGTTTTCAATGTCTTGATAAGAAATTCAAGGTTACGTTTTGAGAGTCAAATCAATAATAAAATACTAAAAGTATAGTTGAAGAATTTAATTACACTGTAGCTTCAATTTCATGTTTGTTTTTTTACCATCCAGTTTCCTTATACAAGCTAGGATTTTTTAAAGGACTGTCTACAAAACAATAGATCAGATTTAGTTTACAAGCAGTAACAAACACACTTAGCCTACATCATTCAATTTTATTCAGAAATCCTGCCTTATTTGACTCAACAGTGGGCTACATACTCACATCACGGATTATATAAATTTGTGGTTCCAAATGTATGTATGGTTACACTCAGCAAACCAGAATATATACAGGTAACATATCATTAATTTTAAAACGATCTTTATCTCTAAACTAAGGTATAAATAAACTACTTGACTTGACTTGTAAAGTTTTTAATATTTAGCTAAGATTACAAGTTGAAAAAATAAATAAGGGTACTTTCAGTTATCCGGGTTAAGGCCACCAATGGCGCCTATGATTGACACTATTCGTAGCACTTAATGTGCTACTAATAGTCTTAATATGAAAGGTTAGGTTAGAAAACAAAAACGAATGAAACTTTTATGGTACTTTCCGGTTAAAGCGGGGCCCAGTTTGATGTTGCTATTTTCTTGTACTTGGTTATGGGTTTCTTTTGCAGATTAGGTTAGGAAAACAAAACAAAACAAAACAAAACCATACATTTAATACGTTTCTTGTTTTTCCTAACCTGACCTGCAAAATAAACCCATAACCAAGTACGTACAAGCAAATAGCAACATCAAACTGGGCCCCGTTCTAACCGGAAAGTACCCTTATCATTAATGATTATTAAGTATTGGTGTTTTTTATACTCTTTATATTAGCTTCACTTTTTGAGTGAGTGAGTGAGTGCGTGAGTAAGTTGTGAGTTTCTACATATACAAAAAAATACTCAATGTATTTTGATGAGTGAGGTGTCTATAGATTTGCCTTTGTCTAACGAGTAACAGTGGATAATGACATCAATGAAAAACCAATATGACGAGCGCTACATGCTATAGATGCATAATTGTTTAGACCCTCCTACAGGCTAAATGGATTCGATGAATTTTTATAAGTAAGATGTAATTAATCCGCCTATTTCTAACAAGTGACACTGGATATATGGCATCAATGAAAATGATTCATCTTAGTGTATCGAGTGTCATTGCCTATATGCTGTTATTAAAAACCAATATGGCTAAAGCTATATGCCAGTATATAAAGAGTATGCTTAAAAAAGATCTTTAATGTATTTGTATTCTAACTTAACCCAATAAGAACAGTGTTGCTCATGTGCACTATTAGTGGCTTAATCCGGATAACTGAATAGTACAAAAATAAGATCTGTAGATTTATTTTGATTGCATTTATTTTAATCTGAATTAATACTTCGTATATGTAAACAGTTATAATGTATTTGAAGCTAATAGAAAATATATTATTTGTAGGCATTATTAAGCAGCAATGACCTGATCAGCAAGTCGACGGAAATCAAGACTGTTACACCATGGATAGGAAATGGAATACTAACAAAGTAATTGCATAATTAAGTCACAAATTCCTGCAGTGTCATGATCATTTGAAAAGTTTAACTCACTGTCAGAGGATGACTGTGTTTGCCTGAGAATGAATATGTAACATGTAGCCTTATTATGGGAAATCTATAACATATAAATGCTTAAAACTATGCTTAAAAACAAAGTTCTATAGACTGGAACTCTAGATGTCAGGAACTTTAGTAGTCTAGTAGTTCCCGCCACATTCTGGAATAAATGCCACAGTTTACTTCTGACTAATGTGATTTCAGCTAATTAAAACAAAATAAATTTACTTTTTCAGTACAGGAAAAGAGTGGCATTCACGTCGAAAGTTATTGACACCAGCATTTCATTTTCGAATCTTAGAAGACTTTTATGAGCTAATGAATGACCATGCTTTGAATTTCATTGACAAACTTAAAATGGAAATTGGAAGCCTTTGTTTTTCTTTTTTTCCATACATGTCACGCTCAGCACTTGATGTTATTTGTGGTAAGATTAAAAACATGATTATTTTGACTGTTACGTTGCTTAGCTTCCACTATCTCTGTTTTGACGCAAAAACCCTTTATACTAGAGATCAATATGGAACTCATGGCGTGGCGAAAAAAAACTCCAAAACTAATAGAAATACTGTAGAAAAAAAAACCAACTCACATTTATTTTGTTGAGAGAATATTTTGCCATCAACGAATATGCAAAAAAATTGCAGAAAAACAAAGTACTCAGGCTAACTTTGGGATTCGCACTGGAACCCATGGCATAACGAAAAGCAAAAAACGCTAACACCACAGAAACTAATTGACCTAAGAAAAAACAAGTCACACAAATTTTGTCGAGTATGTCATGCCGCCGCAACGAATATGCAAAAAAACAAAAAACAACAACAACCCAAAAAAGTCCACAATTAACGTCCACACTGAGGTGTGTAACAAAAAAGTGCTGTAACGAAAATTGAAACACCCTTACATCTCCCAAACTAATTGACATAGCTGAAGCATATTCATACTTAAAATGTCTTAAATGGTTGTTATTCACGGATGAACCTTCGGTTTCCTGGAGCCCCTTTGACTCTTTATTAAACTATCTGTTCTGCAATCTGTGTTTTGGTGTTTTCCTATTCAACGTATTCAGTATTTGAATGATGTTTCACTAAACTAAACATTAGTATTATACCTGTTACAGAATCGTCAATGGGTTGCAAGATTAACGACTTAGGTACGACGATTCCAGAATACTTGGAAGGAATAAAGATGTGAGTTAAATTCAGTATATAATGATAGTTTTTATATGACACTAAAAACTAAGTGACCTACAGTATAACACTAAAATATCATAGCACTAAAAACTCATCTATTCCAAAGAACTCTTAACACTCGATTACTTTTTAACAGAGTAACTAAATTGGGTCAACTTCGTATAGTGCGCCCTTGGTTATCCAAAGACTGGATGTTCAATCTCACTGCTTATGGAAGAACGACAACGAAACATGTCAAAATAATGAATGACCTTACGAACAAGGTACTGCGTTTTGTTTGTTCAACATAATTTGTTAAACTTATGAGTTATGACAGGGCAATTTTCATTATCAATCGATCAAGGTTATACAGGCAAGAAAAGAAGAACGAAAATCAGAGTCCAGTCCTAAGAAACTGCAACAGGGTGCCTTTGGACAAAAGAAGCGACTAGCCTTTTTAGATCTCATTCTCGAAATATCGGATGATGGCAAGGTTCTTACTGACCAACAAGTACAAGAAGAAGTGGATACAATTATGTTTGCAGTAAATATCATTAAACTATAAAATAATGTAGTTGTAAAAGTTCAATACATTGTAATTGTCATACATTTACCGATAACCAGGGTCATGACACAACATCTACAGCAATCAGTTTCACACTGTTTTCTCTTGGACACAACTGTGACATTCAAGACAAGTTACGACAAGAAATTTTTGATGTAATTGGTAAGTTGTTTTTTTTTACGATATTAAAATCCTTTTTTCCAATAACAGTAAGAGCCATAGAATATCTCATCACATTGTTTCATAATAGGCTATAGAAATCTACTGTGTGTGCTAATGAGCAGTAGTACATAATCGTTCAAACACTTAATTTGAATATTATATGTGTGATTGGATAATTACATATGTGAAATATAATAGTTAAATGAATAAAAAGACTAAACTGTTATACGTGTATAAAGGTACGGATCCTACAACACCACTAACTAAAGAGCACCTCAAAGAACTGAAGTATTTGGAGCGTGTCATCAAGGTTAGTCGTAACAACAATAAAATATGATAATCTGTGATAAATATAGGTAACATCTAACAAACGTGATATCGGTAATCTAGCTTCCTAAATGAATGTGTACATACTTGTAAAATGAAAATGACATTTTCTTAATGTGCAAACTTTAAACTTTGTTGCATGATGTTATGTGATGCATGCATTCTATTTTTACTCATTAAATTGTATTTTATTAATTATAATTATATTCAAGAGCAAAACACAAATCTAAAATATCTTGTAGTTTCATATATGTATTTTTTTGTACACAGGAATCTCTTAGACTGTACCCTCCAGTGCCTTTACTAACACGTCAACTCACTAAAGATATGACCTTTGGTAAGCATTTTTTTAAGTAGACGCAATACACAATAATAATAATACAAAATAATGAATTTAACTGTAAATGTTGGACTTTCTTGCAAGTGTGCAAAACTCTTATTTTAATCATCTATGTTTTTAAGATATACTCAAAATGTTGTCCAAAAGTCTTTTAACACATGCATACATCGGTTTCATTAATTTTCCAATATAGGCAGTCATAAAGTCCCCGCTGGAACTGGACTTTTATTAAATGTATTTCTACTTCATCGGAATCCTTCTATTTACCCAAATCCTGAAAAGTTTGATCCAGATCGGTTCCTTTCAGAAGAAATTGAAAAACGAAACCCATACAGTTATATACCATTTTCAGCTGGGCCAAGAAATTGCATTGGTAAAAATTATTCTCTATTTTTGTGTATAATGATACACCATATTAATGCAACCACTACATGTCAAAGTCAAGTTGAAAGAGGTTCATCTTATTTTGACAGCTCTTATTGCTGCTTGGTTTACTATTGTATGATTTGCATGATCCAAAGTTATTCATAACACAGTGTGGCTAGGAAGAGTAGAGGTTTAAGCATAGCTCTATAACCATAAATAAATAAATATTAGATCGTATTTTAATATTTGAAAATATTGTATTTCTAATATGCAGGTGAGGCAAAAGTCTGCTGACAATCGCCAGAACCATTAATGATATGAAAATTCTGATTAAACTATTTTAATGTATGTTAGCCATGGGCTATGAAGTGCATTTCCCAGAAGAGATTTCGAAGGTTATTTAGTTATTAACTTTTATAATATTTATCTCATACCCCACATGTGAGTTAGAAAGATGGAAGTATTCACAAAATAATGACAATGCATGAAACAGATCAAAAACCGACCAATAAAAACAAAAGTTACGAGCGAAACAAGAATCGTGTCATACAGAAGCAAATTTAGAAGCAGCTGCAACAACACAACCTACCTGACAATCGAAGAGGAGAAGCGGAAAAGTGGTGAAAACGTTGTGCGAAAACCTGTTAAACTGTATGTGCCAAAGCACCAGGCTAGTCCCAAACCTTTCACCGCATTTATAGTAATACTTTGTCAGGTAGGCTATGTTTGTTGTGGCTGCTTCTGCTTGCTTCTATGACGTACCATACTTCGTTTGCCCGTTTTTACCAGTTTATTTCGATCTGTTTTAGTGCACGTTGGCATTATTTTGAGAATAGATTCATCTTTCTAAATCACATGTGAGGTGAAAGTTGGATATTAAAAAAGTTCATAAATGTGGTATGATTGTTTTGATTATTGTATAAGACTACTCACTCATCAAATACTGTATCACTAAGTTAGAATGAAAATTAGAAATCTCTATATCTCATAATTCCTTTATTTTTGTTTTTCATTTTAGGTCAAAGATTTGCTATGATGGAGATGAAGATTTTTTTGACACAGTTGCTTCGTTCGTATTCTTTTGAGTCAGTCGATCAGCCAGAAGATCTTAAGCTGACTGTAGCCGCACTGCTCGATGATGAACAGGGCATTCGTTTAAGGATAAAACACATTGTGTAGAAGATTTAAGAAAAAAAGCTTCGACAGTGGAAAGGATCTTAATATACTGTATTACAGTACGAAGACACTACTGAAATGATAATAATGACCAAAAAAGTTATTTCAAACTTTAAAGATAGGTAAAATTTTCTACTTAGAGATAGTATAGATAATCCATGTCAATAATGATCTCCAGTAACGACTACACCTCAAATACAGGGTGATTCTCTCGCTAAAAAACTCTGCAAAGTTATCGAGGAATATTTCGGATTCCTGGCAACAAAATTGCTCTACAGTACATGTATTCATATTATCCTCAAAACCAAAATGAGTTGAGCCGATGAATGTCATTCTTGGATTAAAACTATTATTATCAGCGTGAAATAGTCTCATGCTAGTGTCAGTTTTTTAAACCACTCAAAATATATTTGCGAGATTCATTTCACAATCTCTAATGTACAAGTGTAAATATTTTGTATAGCGCATTTTATACACACATTAAAGCACTTTTTTCATTCTTTTCTTTTTATACATTCATTTGATGTTTTGACTTCTTGATCTATTCTGTCTACTTAAATTGTGTCGTATCAAAACAATGACTTTTTTAAAAAATGATGAATGATAACTAGAATGTGCTTCTCCATTCTAGCTCATCATCATTCATGACCAGTCCTGCGATTTGAAAGTGCCACTACCAAGGACAAGAACATAAACATATTCCTTGTTTTTTAGGGTCTATAAAGCCAGTCTCAAAAGTTTGTTTCCGACACATTTTTTAAGCTAACAACCACACATGTGAAATTTTATGTGCATATATTTCTGCTCTCATAAAAAAAGAATACTGCACAAATTGGGAATCAAAACAACCTTTTTTTTGGTAATTATACAAAATGTTTTAAAATTACTGTCTCATAAGTATGTTTCCATCATCTACAGATAGAGGTTATTGGGTGATTTTGGTATTCATATGCAAACGCAATGCACTATAAACACAGATGAAAGTATTAAGTAGCCTCAGTCCATGGTTGGAAGCGAATACTGTATAGACTTTTCGTATAATAGAAAAATAATCGTGGCGACTGACAACCAAAGGCATGCCTATTACAAAATTGCCAAACATTGTGAATAATACCTCAAAGAATTGGATAAATAATGAACAAAGTAAAAAAAGTGGCACCCAACACCTGGGCTGGACACCCAAAAGCTTCAACAAACAGACTGCAGGATTGTGCAGATAACCAAGACCCCAGACATGTTAGTGCGACAAATTTCGGATGAACTTGGTAGGAAGGTGTCACAGATAACTGAGCATCATCATATGCAAATGTGCCCCTATGTAACATTTGCAAAAAGTACCAAAGCACCATCCTTAACATCAGACCAAATGCATGTACGATTTGCATGAGTTCGCCAGATGATGCAGTGGAAACATGAATGAAAAACCGATATTTTCTGATGAGGAGAACTGAAATTTGAATGATTCAGAAAGCTGTGCCATTTTCAGTCAACGTCAATCGACGTAGGGATGGATCGTTCATGGTTTGGGTAGGTTTGAAGTGGCGTTTGGTGGGATGGACTGCATGATAGACACAGTTGAACACAGACAGAAGTCTAGAGGACTATTGGCCAACTTTAGACCAACTTTAGTATTGGCCAACTTTAGTATTTCTTTCCTCGTGGAATGCAGATTAGTGTTAAACAATGGACGTTCCAACAGTTCAAAGCACCAATTCATGTCTGAAGATCGACCTTACAGTGGTTATGGCAAAAGAATATTCGTCTCTTGACTTGGCTAGCACGACTTCCTGAATTAAACCTGGCATAAAATTTATGAGAAATGGTTAGTCGGGAAGTGTACGAGTTTTACGATCTAAACGTGACATCATCCATTGATGAAGAATTTACTGGACTCTAAACTGAAAAATCTCAGGAATTTCATGTCTATCGAGTGTATGACGTCTTTATGAACAACGGAAAAGGCATTACATGTCAAGTAATTAACTTAATCCATGTCTTCCGTTATGTTGTTGTTGTTAATTTTGTCACTCGTGAAACAAACTTATGAGACAAGTCAATTTCACAAAATTGTGTATGATTACCGAAAAAAAAATAGTTGTGTTTTATTTACAATTTGTGCAGCATTCTTTCTTTTCTACCAGATATATATGCACATAAAATTTCACATGATTTACATTTGTGGTTGTTAGCTTCATAAATGTCTTGGAAACAAACTTTTGAGACGGACCTTAGATGGTGCCTTTGTTTAAAAGTGTTTTCATATTTCTATGAAGTTGTCTGTACATTATAAACTCATGATGCAGATTTGTCTATAACTATCACTATACCACCACTAAAGACCAATCAGACCAAGCAGATCCGAAACGACAAAAAATAATTTGTCACAAGTTTCTGTATTTGTCACCGAGACTACAAATAGGTTTTCGTGCCCACTAGTATCTTCAAATGAATGATTCTTATTTAACTTGTTTGCAGTACTTTACACCAAATAAAGTGACAACGTGTCTTTAAGATGGAAAGTGCAAATATTTGTACAACAGCGTCTGTTTCAGGTTTCATTACATTTTCTCAAGGCTGATAACTAACGCAAAACAACTAGAACGTTGACATTGATGGCTAACATATACAAATGATAAAATTAAGCTATACAATAAAAAGCCATCGCCGAGTTTTCCTATTCATGAAGTCATAAAGCTTCAGTTTACAAAGCAATTCGCAAATACATATTCAAAATTGTGTCTATTTACACAAAGTATAATTAGCTCGTTTTATCTTTACTACAGTACCGGTATCTATACAAATTGGGACACTTCGTAAAAGAACAATAAGGTGTTGTATAAATTCCAGGCACATTGAACGTTACATAGTAAACGTTTTAGAATAAAGAAGACGTAGAAACACAATGAGGTGCTAACAAAAACTACGACCGAAAAATGTGGTATGTACTTTTCAATAAACTGTAACCTAGTTTTAGAATGTTTACACGATTGCAGCGTTCGAAATTCGCATATTTGCGAAGTTAAAATGTAAAGAATATTATGAAAGTATACATAATATATCGAGAAAAAAAATTGAGCTTTTGCAAAACAATTATAGGCTATGTTAATGAAAATAAAGAAAAACCAAACTTAAAAATAAACTTGAAAAATGTGTTTCATTCCCAGATTTTGATACTACAGGGTGTCCTGAAAGGCTCCTTACATAGGTCATGCGTTTTTCATCCGAGATCATTTAATGAATTTTGACCAAAAACAACAAGTACAAAAATGTTCCCAAAAACCTTTATATAAATTTAACCAAAATATACCTATTAGCCTACTTATAAAGGTTACAAGGAAATATCTAGAACAAATATTACCTATGTATGGAGACTATCGGGACACCCCGTATAATATGCATTCAAGATCAAGATATTGTTTTTATAACAAAGTATTCTAAAACTTACTCTACAAAATTAATGTATAAGGTAATTCAGCCATATTGTTTCATATTTCATTTTTCAAAACGTCAGATCAGAAATGTGAACAGTAAATTTTAAACTACTTTGTTATAAAAATAATGTCTTGACGTTGAATGCGTATTACTGAACAGGGTGTTTCGAAAGTCTCCCATACTTAGATAATATTTTGCTGAATATATTTAATAGTAGATCAAACAAAATTTCAACAATGATCTGTGTTTCTATACCCTCACTGAACGCATCATCGAACAAAGGTCTACTATTCTATATCTTTGATCATTGAACCACGAATTACGGGTTGCATGTGATTTGATTCTATTTTACACTACTGTACATCATTCCCACCAGATATTTTAAATAATTAAATGTCTTTGACTCCCATTAAACTATTGTAATTTAGTTAATATCTAGATTTTAAGTACACTAACTAAATTATACATTTCTGCTTTGTACAGTTAATATGAAACTATTACGCAGTAATTGCTTTCAATTATCAATACTATTTTTTTACCACAAAGATAATCATCTCTCGCAGTTGATCCTTGATGAAGAAGGATCTAACAAGTTTTTGTTTCCAAATTTGAAAACATAGGTGAAAGAAGTAATGGCTCGTTGGTAATGAACTCTAAGAGGTTCCAATCAAGGAAGCCGAGATCAAAAATCCTGTATTAATTCATCCGCAACCTTAACCATTTTTTGTTCACTACATTTCCAAGTACCTAACCCTTTCCCACAGAATCCGTGAGACAGAAAACTATGTTGGCCTCAAGGTTTCTCATTAAGAAGACAAAAAACAAAAAACCACCTCTCCTTCAATCGGCCTTTGATGACGACACAGAAGCGCCACAATTCAAGCCCGGAAGGCTCGATGTTAAAAACGGAGGCATTGGCTCAAAGAAAACTTTCACACTATCTTTCTGCCTTCAATCAGTCATATTCATAAAATACATACCTTGCCAGTATAACCTTTTTTCTTTACCAATAGAATTTTTTTTTGATATCGCTCATCCTCGTTAGAGGAGTGAGGGTGGAATGACAAAAGATTCTACGTAAACGCAGCTTCTGGAATTTTGTTTATACACAGTGTATATAAAATAATGTATATCAAGTGGGTGGTTATCAGTTCTTCACACTCAGGTGTGGCTTGTTCTTTGGCATGTTGCCACGTCAGGTTCTTTTAAGTTTGTTCAAAGAAAGAAAATAGTAAAAAAAAGAAAAAGAAAAAGGTATTCCTAAGAAAGAAAATATTCCAACCACTGGAAGTCTTTGAGAAACAAGTTCATGAATCTAGTTTGTTTGATGACAAATCGTAAACACCTGGATTAATCTGGATAAAAAGGGATTTTTGTTTACAAGGCAAAAAAAAGGGCGAGAAATTTCCAACTGCAAAGTCCGTTGGATTTCAAGTGAAGAATGGTGCGTCAAGTAAGTACCGTTTTACGTTTTGATTTTTTTACATTGTGTGTAGTTTACTATTTAAAACTGGGGTTGTTATTCTCTAATAAACCGAAATGTTTGCAAGACAAAAGTGAAATTATTTTTTTTGATAATTCAAACTGTCGACAACTTCAAATTGTTAGCAACGCCGAAATTTGTCGACACCTACTTTTTCCGAAAACGAATAGTTGACGCAGCTTACAAGGCAACGGAATTACTAAAATGTACTCAATGTTAAAACGTATTTTAGGATAAAAGTGAAAGTTTTCTGGAAGCTTGGAAAAAGTAAAACTGTAAGAAAAACATATTCTTTTTCGTGATACTGGAAACTTCTATTATTTTCGGATTTGTTTTTTTTTTGTTTGTTTTTATTGTAAACAACTAAACATAGCTTAATATTAACACCCTAGCAGTCATAAATAATTTAATATATTAAAATAAAATTCAAAATTTTCACGTGAATTAAATTCGAAAACCAGACGTTGAACACACAATCCACTGGAAATTTTTGCATTGTTGCTCAGAATTCAAATTTTATAACGAATTTCAATTGAAGATATTGGTGAAAAATATGTGAAGTTACATTTGGACAATTTCGAGAAATATCGTTTAAAGTTCTGTACTTGCCTTGCCACTTGCCACTATTGGCTACTATACGCTTCTTGCACTAATAGCTTTGCGTTTTATTGTTTTGCTCATAACTGTGTTAGTAAGATGGAACTTTATCTAACACATTCGAAAATGCTTGTATGTCAGTTTTGACAAAAATTTTACTCAACCGTTTGCACTAATTTGCCTTCAATTTTAATTTGAGTTGTGATAGTTGCATTGTAACCTATTGTTTGTAAAAGATCACAAAACTTTTGTAACAAAACTAATGTTGATTTAATTACAGATTTTTAAAATGAGATACAGTAAAAATTGTAATCTACCGATTACTAGTTTCCATTGACTAGAAGTTCAAAATTGTCTGTGATGACATGAAATTCTTGTAACAGACGACAATTCAAATATGGCATAGTGTTTTCATCGTAGTTTGCAAAACTAAGCTAAAAAAAATTGGTTAAACAATCGAAGGGTCTAGTGTGAAACTCTGTTTTAAGTGACATTTTTATTTTTGAATGTGTTAGGTGCCTTTTTTACCATTCTAACGCATAATATTGAGCAAAACGACAATACGTTCAAAGATATTAGCGCAACAAGTAACCCATGCAAGATCTTCAAACGCATTTTCTTTGAAATTATGAAAATGTTGCTTAGCCTTTTATAAAAGGCCCTTCAATTAACAAAGCTGGTTACTGGTTTAATAAGTAACTTAACAAATAAATTGGTATGGTAAAGTAAAAAATGTGTTCCATTCCTCCACAAAGAGCAATTTTTACCTATATCCAATTTTTTTTTTGTCTTGACCAATATTTCAGTTGTCTAAATTATCATACTATTATATACAGTACACATATACTTAAAATGCTATAAACATAGTTGTTTCCTGCAATATTACAATTACTTTTCCATTGGTATTATGTTTCTGAGAGATACAAGAGTACGTTCGAAAGGTTTATTGGGTTACCATGCCACAAGAGTGCCACATTTTTTTCTTCCATTTCTGTTATCGATCTGATAAAGTATATATAAGGAAATGATACACATTCATCTAAAAATTTAATGAAAACAAAAAAGGTCATTGAATGAAAACTGGTTTTATGCGTTGTTCTAATCTTTGACCGTCTTTAGATGCAAAAAAGGTTGAAAAATTCAAACGATAGGTTACCTAATGACGACGATTGCGTTTCCTGTTTGGAAATGGCACTTGATTACTGATGCAGTAGCCGAAGATTAATTGCAATAGGCGTTGACTACGAAAACCCTTTTGTGATTTATATGGATGAGAAAGTCCTATTGATAAATCAAGCGTGGCTTCTGTTATTTACATTTACAGGGATTTATTGTATACAAATATACACCACCTTTCAAAGATGTTCTTTGTTCAACCATATGAGCCACCACGCCAAGACAAATTTGAAATTCCAAAGATAACCCATTAAATCGCATAAACACCGGCGTCTCTATACCTACACAACTTCACTAAAACACAAAACTCGATAATTGTCAATGTTCACTTCCTTTAAACATAAAGTTTTAAAAAACCCCAAAAAAATTTAACTTACATTTAAATTGTGAAAATTCTTAAAATCAAATAATGTCATTCATTTGATGGTTCACTGACACTCGGAAGCATTCAAATCAAGGGTCGGCATCTTTTGTATGAAAGTCTTTATGGATTTGTCAGCTCGCTAACATTTAAATATGCATTTAAAAAACATGTAAAGGTCATTGTGCCCACATCACCTGAACTGTACTTTCGTTCATCTTTTTTTACTATGTCAAAATAGCAACAAAAAAAAAATCATTCTCTTGGGCTATTGCTGTATGGCACTATAACTGTACATCCTATTCTGTATGAAATATTCAAGAACTATACAATGTTGTGTAATTTGATTAACAAATTATAAATCTTTATAAAGAGTAAAAAATTCAATTCATGTTGAACATTAGCATAATTTCTGAGCCAACACTGAATTTGTAAAACTTTTGTGTGGTTACTTTTTATTTCTGAACTGAGGTTCACAGTATTTCAATAGTTAAAATTTCACATACCTGTAGCTAGACATTGTAACCTATTCCAATTTCAATTTATTTAAAATCAACGGCTAATGGCCTCAAGGCTAAAAGGTGTAATGAATCAAGTTATTTAAGGTTTTTGTGTATATACAGTACAGAACCGGCACAGTCAATGAGGCAGGTCAAGCCCGCAAAACATGACATGACATGGTCTGAATATACAGTATGTTTAAATGTATACAGTATATGTATGTATGTATGCAGTGCTTTTTTTCTAAACAAAAGTCAGGTGTTACGCAAGATCATCATCGATACAAATATAGATCAAACCGATAAATTTGTGTTGAAATATCGATGAAATCAATAAAAAATATCAATATAATTTAATTTAAAATATATAAACACAAACACCTACAGTACATATAAGACAACTCACGTACACAATACACACATACTATGTGTTTGTAGAATTAATTTTGTTATTGTTTTATATAATGATAATCACTTTCATGCAAAATATTAATCATTTATATGCTGCAAAAGTATACATTGAACAAAATATACACTATGGTGATTTTTCCATGTGAAACAAATATATGTCATTATTAAAAAAAACACCATTATTTTTGTTTTATAATAAAAATTTCTTTCATTAAAACATTTATGTAATTTAGTCAAGTCTCACGGTCATTTGTTCTTAATTTTGATATAAAATTCTCTCACAGCTTACAATTAAAACTATGTCGAACATCCATAATTAAAATGTCTCACTCAAGTTATCACAAGTGTTGAATAACACCTTTTGCTATCCATAAACTGAACTAGAAAAATTGGCGAGGTCACCTATGAATTTACTGTGCTTTACAACACAACATTTATATAAGATCTAATCTAAAAAAAAAATTGTATTTATTTTTATAAGTTTTAAAAACCCTACAAACAATATTAACAGCTGATATACACCGAATCGATATTAAACTAAACAATTATATAATCTTAGTATGCCACGAATAACTACTACTGCAGTAACACTGTCTCTCCGAATTTCAATATCCAATTTCAAAACCCATTTCAATGAAATTTAACTACACTAAAAAATGTTTAACTGCGATGTTAAGCTAGAAAAGATAAATTAACACCGTTGCAGTATCATAATACAGCTATATTAATTATTATCATAATACAGCTATATTAAATATTATCAACTTTCAACTTTATAATTCGTTCCACACCAAAGCAAAAAATAACAATAATACTGTAATAATACGGTGGTTTCTACATCTGTATTAATTATTACGTATGTTGAAAATGTACCCACTATCAGATAGGAAATTTACTTAATGACGACAAAGTATGCAGTATAATATTCCATGATGTTTATGTGTGATCTATGATAAGAAATGATGTATCGTGGTATCACCTTGGGCTTATATTTATAACCACTAAAAGTTGATTACTCGGCATTGACGGATAACCTTTGTTGGAAGTAAGGAAACGAGAATATGAAGTGGCGGCGTAGTGATGTAAGTGGACACGTTAGTGTTTTACTGATCTTATTTTAGCAATGTACTTGTACTAAAGTTTAATTCAGAAGTCATAAAATATTATACAGAATGTTCCTACAATTTATGACCAAATTTTAACCACAGATGCTGCGCGCCAAACAAAACAGAAAGTCCATATAAACATGGGTCCGGAAAACGACCACCAACCGGATTTCTCGAATATATTGGACAAAATATATATATACAAAATACATTTGACTTTATCCTGTGCTATCTCCGAAAGAAAGCACTTTCGACCCATGTTTTATATGGTTATTTTGTATTGTTTTGCTCTGTTAAAATTTAGTCAGAACGTTTAGTGACACCCTGTATACTTCATGGCTGTGAACGACAATTTGTTTTTTAAACAACAACAACAAATGTTTCAAATTGTGTTTTCAAAGATGTTTTACATAATGTCCGGTTGACATTTAAATTTATACGAAATTGCTCTTTTGACACTGATGGCAGGGTCTAAATTTTGTATTGTCGTATTATGAAGAAAAATTGTAAAAAAAAAAAGTTCTGAAACGTCAGTTATAGATGTCTCATATAAATCATAATACATAATAGACATAATTTAGAATGATTTATGATCCATTTTCAGTTTTAATTTTTTAGATAAGTTACCACACTAGCAAACATTACTCAACGAACATACTATTCAAACAACGTACAAATTATTTTGCTGAAAATATAAATCGAACATTTCACAAAAGGTTAACATAAACCAAATTACCAATAAATAAATTATACACAAAAAAAAATAAAATAGAAAAACAAAATTGAAAAAATTCCAAACTGGTGTTTCATAATCATTCTTAGACTGCCTGCAATAAAAATGACCATCAACGTTTTAACTCTATTGAATAGTCGTTGAAGTAAATTATAGCTTTTGCGACTAGATTGTAGGATTCGTTTGAGGATAAACATCCACCTGCTGCCAAATCATTTTTATCTTGGTTGCAAAGGAACTTTGGTGTAATACCAGAGAAAAGAGGCTTTCCGCTGCTTTGTAGTTGCCTAGTGAATGCAATAGAATTAGATTGTCATAAAGCCCAGGCATGAATAGAACGAGGGAGAGGCATTATATCAAAGTCTTTCACTTTTCATTTTGTGCGCACAAAAAAACAAATCAACATTTCTGGTCCAAATATTTCATAACTCTTAAAAACGTTCAGTCGGAAAGTTGAAACTGAAAATCTTCGAAACAACAAAGACGAGATTTTCAAGTCAAAACTTGTAAATTGTCAAGTGACTAGAGTGTATCTGATGCTTTTCATCAGTACTTAGCAATTCATTCACTGCGTGATTTGTTTTTTTTTTCTTGAAAATGAATGACGATAATGGATTAACACACGGATTATGTTCAGTAAAATCCAATGATAAGAATGACATTAGACGCGAAAACGACCAGACTGACATGGTGGATGTAGCGGAACTTTCCGGTGATACGCTTAACACCTACCAAGAAGCGAAATGTGAAAGTGAAGATAACAAGAACACCTTACAAGAAAAATCCATAGAAAATGAGGAAAACAACGAAAGTCTGAAAAGTCTGGTGATAAACGAGTTAAAAATTCAGCAACAACAGAAACAAATTGATTTGGCTGAAGATGAAACCCAAAGTCCTTGTACAAGAGAAGAAAAAAGCAGTGTTCCAAGTACTGTTTTTACGATTGGGAAAGACAACAGTCTTGTTCCAAGAAACGAAAACGTGAGGGATACAAGTGAATTTGAAAAGCCATTCAAGGTTGTAAAAGAATGTTTTGAGAACAATGGTCAAGATGCTTATGATGCCTCGGGCAAAAAGGCGACGGGAGAACTTAATGAAGAACCAACAAACATAACAGAAAATTCTTTGAGAAGTTCCAAGAAGAATGCACATTCGAAAGTGAATAACGAACGACCTTCAGATTTTTCCACTTTGAAAAGTATAATTACTGTGCCTATTTCCACACTTAACCAGGTGAGGATGAATCTGTATAAATTGATTGTCATTGGTTTGCAAAGTCAAATGGATTTCATCCTGGTTATGTCCAGGTTATATAGTCTATCTGTATGGTTTGAGTGTATTTTATTTTGAATCAGTTGACGGTCAAGCATATTAAGGTATATTCAAAACATTGCAGGAAATGGATATGTACAGTACAGTATATTGCACAATAGTTATCTCATGTGAAGTACACATATCCTATTTTGGAGAATGTTTGAAAACATGTTTTGTAGATGATCTCACTTATTGTTGCATAGTTTTTGTATGGTGGTCTAGTTACTATATTAGTAGATGAAGTCAACACGTCTACAGCAACTGCTAGAATACTTACATTTTAAAACGCATGCTAAATTCTACTTACTGTATATAATTTTGCATTTAATATCTTAAAATTGAGTTCGAATATGTCTTGGTAAATCGTAAAACTTCACATGCTAAAAAAGGAAATCCCATCAAAGTCACAGTACGTTGCAAATTATTATACGGATTAAATTACGGTATATTACTCTCAACTCCCAGATCCTGATTATCCATGTTATTATTATGCATATAGATATACATATAATATAAGAACCAGCACATAAAAACAAACACGTCTTAAATATAGTATGGTTTGTTATATAATTTACAAAAAATATGCAATGTTTTTGGAATGCCATGTTCCTTAAAAGTCTTTGAAATGATAGATCTTGTGTCTTTTATGGTAAGACTTAAAAATTTGATGTATGATATTTCAACGTTTTTTTATTCATATTGATGGCCAGTGAGAATTTTCAGTATTTTTTAGTATATTGGGATAATAAAAGTTCAATCGCAGATGTTACATGAAATGTTTGTCACACACACACAGACTGATAAAAGAGTTGATAAGCACGCTCTTTTAGCAGAGGCTTACTGGCCATACAGGTCCAATAGGCTGGGTAAAAAACATCTGAAAATGTCACGAAAGCCATAACCATTGCACAAAGATTTGTGCAACTTTTGGATTATATTCAGTTTTTTTTCAAGAATTTTCGTTATTTTCTGAGATAATCAACATATTATTAGTAAATGAACAATGAGCCTACCTAATAGGTGACGCTGGATACATGGGCCAGTTTTAAGACCCAGTTACATTTTGGCTCAAATCTCAGGTTTAAATGAAACTTAAAAATCGATTTATTATACCGTATATTTGAACAACTATAACTGATCTTTTAAATGTAAGCCTACTATAATAGTACGAATCGTGAAATCGATATCCTACTCCTACATGAGATTCCACATTTGTAGCTGATCTGTATGAACCCCGTCTCGCATACCGGTATACATATATTGCATAATTGTGACATAAGCTAGTACAGCACAAAACAATTAAATTGAAGAAATTCAATCTGAGGATTGCAGCAAAATACTAAACTAGTAGAATTCATATGATTAGAAATGTAGACGTATAAAAAGTATTTCAGGTTCTGGTCAAAGATGTTTGCATAAAATGTCAGATACACGTGCGTAAAATGCTTAATTTAATCTAAATCTGATGAGTGAAGTAGCGCATTATGGTAGTGGAAATATTTATAATGTGCTTAAAAAGAGACAGTTATTTTATGGACATTGAATATGATTCATAAACAATTTAATCTAGGATTATGCAACATGTACAAACTATGTTGGACAATGAAATGCTTTTGGATCTGCTGGGATGCTACGCTTGATCAATAAAAACACCAAAATACTTGATTGTGCATCGCACGACAATTTCAACATCATTTTTTTCTGATTAGATTAGTGTTTTCAATGAATTCAACTTTTTTTTCTCTCTCACAAACAGCTGTTTTGTTTATCAGTCACTGCAATGTTTATCCTGTAAACAAATCATTACCGTACTTGAGAGCATCATTTATGAAAACTGTTGTTTCAAAGAGATATAAATTTGAACTTGACCCCATGCTGACAAGACAATTTGTAATACTTGGAAATTTAAAAGATTAACAATTTTTTGTATTATAAAGAAATTCCATTGTTTGTCAATAAAATTTTCTATACAATAGCTAAATGATAAAATATTTTCTAAACCAACTCATTTCCAAAAACATTGTACTATACTACAGTTTGAAATGTTAATATGAAGTATTTCCGCAAAATTAAAAAAACAAACAGAAAAACAGTTTCCCTTGCACTTATTGCATCACATTCAGGTGGGAGGATGGGGGGTGCATGACTTGAATCACCACCATACTATACTGCCTTTAAAAAAATATTTTATGTGAAATTGAAATTATGAATTTATATGATCCCTGCTTCGAGATCATACCGGTATGATACACCGGTATGAAACCTTTGAAAATTCATAAACAGTGTAATTTCCAGTATTCTATTTATGCACAATGTAGATCCATTGAAACGTTTTGAAATGAAATAAAAAACTTATCTTTTCGTTATCGGCCACAAAAAATGTCAATAAAACATAAAACGTACGAGAATTTCACAAGATGTACAGTATTTATGAAAGTGCGTACGTCTTATCCAGTTCCAGGAAACACGTTCAATGTGTACAGAACATAAACTGATTCGATAACACGACATTCTGCATATGTCATCGCATTTTTTTTATCAAACATTCCAGTGTAAACAATAAGAAAAAGTATAATATAAACATTGATAGAACGGTAGTGGAAGATTAATTTATGACAAATATTTGTCATTCTACTGTAATGCAGCAAATTTCTTTCTAGAAGTCCTAATGATTTCATTGATGACTTAATTTGAAAATCGTCAGCTTCCTAATCTTGATCACACTGCGCCAATGTTGACTAAATGACAGTACCATATTGGTCTACAGATAAAGCATAGAAATGTGATCATCGAAACACTTAACACTAGACGAATTAAATTGATCATGTTCATTTTGTAATAAAATTTTTTGTTTCTTGCAGTATGATGTGGAGAAAAACACCCAGGCCTATCTTACCAACAGGAAAGCACCGGAGGTGCAATCGGTTGGTGACAATCATAATAAAATAGTGTCAGCCAACAACTATGAAATGCAAGAAGCAGGAAAACGAAAAAGAAATGACTCGGGCAAAAGCGAAGTTTCTCGTGGAAACTGGGGGAACCGATGGGAGTTTCTTTTGTCTTGCGTGGGTCTTTCAGTGGGCATTGGAAACATATGGCGGTTTCCATACCTTGCATACAAGAATGGAGGAGGTGACAAAAATTAAACTATAATAATATTCATCTAATAAACTAAAGCGCAAATGCCTAAATGAAATATGACATGCACATGACTAACCTACAATCTTTTGTTTCAAATGGAAGCACTTTTGGACTTTCCTATTTATGACTGAGAATAGTACCCTAGTAGCATTTGTTTTCAATTTTTCTGTGTTGTAACATTTAGCGGTTTGTTTTAACAGTTGTTCATAACCACTAGTGACATTAATTGACCAGCCTGAATGATAAACCAACAAGCGTGATAGATGGTACTATAACGACTAGATGACTATGACGACTAAATGATATACTAGATTCTATGATGAATAATATAATCTTTATATTTGAGACACATTACACTAAGTTAGTTGTTGCCTGTAATGAAAATTACCAGAAAATGTTTATGGAGACCTACCTATATAGTAGTCAATTTCAATTTGTGGTATACAAATTAACGATATATGGCTGTTCGTTTTAAGACCTTAGCAAACTATGTAATTCATCGTATGCAAATGTTCACCAAGGGAGTGTTCCCAACTTGTTTAATGGACAGTCCCGAAAAATGAAGATCTTGAATTTAAGATCTTCATTTTTGGGACTGCCCATTAAAAAAAAAAACACATTCGCCCCCTTGGCGAACATTTGCATGCAATAGATCACATAGTTTGCTAAGGCCTTTTCGACCAATAAATTGTTGCGTCTATCGATAACAATATAGAATATAGGCAGGAGGATGAGGGACAAAAAGGACAAAATAGATCTTGGGTCTTGCGCTTCTAATACAGATAGACAAATACGCAGGCCACATAAAATCAATTTTAAGGGCTTGACAAGTGCAGATAATACCTTGACCACCCACAAATTTCCTCACCCACAAGTATGTTAATGAGTATAATGACATTTGTGGAGTTCTTCTGGAATCTGCTAGAAGCTGAGCCCATCTCCTGACTCTCCTTTCTTCAAGGTCATGAGTAGTTGTAGAACAACCAGCTAATATACCAATTAATGTGCAGTTTGGTAATGTGAACTATTTTAAATCATTTTGTCCATGTTAACATATATATATATCTCAAATTCATATAAGTACAGATGATTAGTTAATGTCATATATACTGCATATGCAAGGTTTTTAATTACAAAAAGAAAACCAGAAAAATAAATGAAACTTCTTTTCATGGACTCCTATTTCCGATTAATAACAAATAGTTCAAAAAACAAGTTTGCAAATCCACAGAATTGTATTATGATTGACAAACCAAGGTAAACTTGAAAACTTATAAGAGTATGTGCAGAATTTAAAAACAAAACTGTTCATCACTTAAGCAATTAATAAAAACATACTTGTGAGTAAAAACACAAACTGGTTAGTGAACAGAAATCAAACCAGTTAGTAAATGTTACTTATATAATCCATATTTTTTTATTTCTAAAGTTTGTTATTAAGAAAGTGGAAAAAACACTTTTGGATGCGGAAATGATACATGCCTTAAATTATTTTCCACACTACAAGGTGAACTACATGTTTTGCTGTTACACAATACTAGAATTCAACATGTTAAATGGCATCAATTTTAAGGATGAAAACCTTTTAAATTGACAGTCAATGTCAGTCAATAACTGACATTCAGAACACTTCACTGCATCACATGGCGTTTGTCACTAATGCTCTGTACAGTTTTAGTCAGGATCTTAGTACAGTTTTACTCAGCGAAAGTTATTAGACATAAAAATGTATTTAAATCACTGTTGTTAGTAACGCAAATCAGGCCTGCACAATTTGTAAATTGAGGTGAACCAAAATGTTGTCAGGAAAATAAAAATCAAATATTGTGACAATGCTGGCTGGCAGCATAACATCTGTTTGAATTTATTAATTGCGCTTAACACTATACAGTAATACATTTACGTATAACTAGTTAATACTTAATAATCATGAATATAATTTGTTATTCGGTCAATCTAATATCAAATTTGTGAATTTGTTTATCAAGTAACAAAGTCATTGAAACCCACACAGAGAGCCCGAAAGGGCCTCAACAATGGGTGGCCTGCAAACAATGACCTGATACATTTGAAGGGCCTGGTATAAAAGAGTGCAAAGTATTTTTACAATTTCGAGGAAAACGCGTTTAAATATCAGAATTTTACTTGATTATGGGATGCTGCACACTTCTTGCACTAATATCTTTGCACATAGTGTTTTGCTCAAAATGATGCGGTAAGTCGTTAGGAAGTAGATTTACACTTAACACATTGGAAAATGCTTCCAGGTCATTGTTGATAAAAATGTTACTTAACACCATTTTACACCAGGCCCTTCAATTAAAACTCATATATCTGGTCTTTCGACAATTCAGGTGTAACTACTCTGACAGTTCATAAATTATGTGAACTGTAATTTAATTTAAAATAATATAATATCATTAATAGTTTCTAAACTACATTTTTTGTCAACCAGGTGCCTTTCTCATTCCTTATTTAATAATGCTACTGTTGGCTGGAAAGCCAATGTATTTTATGGAATTGGCGTTTGGACAGTTTGCAAGCAAAGGTCCATTGTCGATATGGAAATGTGCCCCAATATCTAAAGGTACCAAAACAAACTAATAACTCTTTGAATTATAGACTTCTTGAATTTGCAATTTTGAACTTAGGTTTGGTTAACTAAAATTTTTTAACTTTGGCAGGGGTTGGAGTTGCGATGGTGATCGTGTGTTTTATCATATGCATCTATTATAACATTCTGATGGCTTACACGATTTATTACATCGCTTCATCGTTCCAAGCAGAAGTTCCATGGATTACATGTAATCCAGACTGGGCTGATATGGCTACGTGTGAAACGAGAAAAACTTCTGTAGAAGTGAGTAGTTGAACAGTTTAAAGGTACCGGCAGTAATCTTTGTTGTGAGTTGACACGTTTCGGTTTAACAAGGTTGATCAATTAATAAAAAATAAATCTTCCTTATCGTACGTCATCCTCATCATAATGAGGTTTTTCCCAGCTTATACAAATCTATATTTATTTAATATGGCCAAGGTTTAATGAGATTTTCATTTATTGGTTCTTAAATAACTGCATTAAAGAGTGATTGTCGTTTTTGCAGTAAAAAAATATAGCCTGATTCGGTGATTTAAAAACAAACCTTTTTATACTCTTTATATTAGCTTCACTTGTGAGTGAGTGAGCTGGGAATTGAACGTATACTACCGTCTACAGTCGTTTATGAGAATATATTGTATAATCCAATGTACCAAAAAAACTCGAAATAAGAGAAACGCATAAATAAAAAACCACATGAGACTTAAGTTCAATGTAAAAAAAAATCGCATATATGAATAAATTAATCAAAAATTTCAAAAATTAAAAATGAAATTACTCAAGACTCGCATAAATCAAATATCAACGATCGCATAAATTTAAATTCGCATAAATTTAAATTTGCATAAATCGAAACGTGTAGAAATCAGAACTGAAATTACTCAAAAACACGCGTAAGTTGAATATGGAATTACTCAAAGATTGCATACGGTAACTTTTAATTCGCATAAATCGAAACATGCAGAAATCAAAAATTTATTTTTTTGCAGTATAACGTAGGCCTACATGCAGTATATCCGTATATGACAGTATATAAAGACTGTCTATTTTTAATGTGCTTGTTTCTTTTTCAGAAAGCAAGCATGGCAAACTTTACCGAAAACTCAACATCATTCTCAGCGTTTGCAGACAGTGGTAATTCTTCTATATTCCGCAATGTAACATTCCAGACACCTAGCCAGCAATACTGGGAGTAAGCGTAATAACTTGATTATAAATTTTACCCGAGTGATAAAAAACGTCCAGACATCTGAATGTTAATTTTTATCGTTACAGGCGTCATGTTCTCGGTTTGAGTAGTGGCATAGAAGACATAGGCACGATAAAGTGGGATTTAGCTTTATGCCTGCTATTATCATGGATCATTGTCGTTCTGTGTCTTTTGAAGGGGATTAAAACATCTGGAAAAGTACCGTAACGATAAAAGCTGATTGTGCACATTATAGAATGTGACATAGAATACAATTTTACTCTGAATTTTTCAGGTTGTGTACTTTGCTGCTACTTTTCCGTATATAATCTTGATCACGCTTCTGATTGCCGGTATGCTACAGGAAGGTGCAATTGACGGGGTTCTGTATTTTCTAACACCACAATGGAGCCAGTTGCTAGAAATCAAAGTTAGCTTTCAACTACAGCTAATAATTTTAGTTAAGTTCTTAATTTTTCTTTTCATAATTCATTCATTAATTTCCAGGTCTGGAAAGAAGCAGCTGGACAAATGTTCTTTTCGCTTAGTGTTTCAATGGGAAGTCTTATTATGTATAGCAGTTACAATCCATTCAGGAACAATGTATATCGGTACGTTACAATTTCCCACCAGTACAGATTAGAGGAAGCGAGGTTCATAAGGTCAATTTAAATCTAAACACTGGATAAGGTCGCCAACCTTGCACATGGGCTCACTAGCAAGTACAGGGCTCGGCGCAGTGACTGGTCAGCTCAACTTTTTGTCGAAAATCATTTTTTTTATGGATTTATTAAATAGATTTAATGGATATGATTGTTTCGAAATTCTGCGTCGTTTAGTGCAAGAAACGGGCCAATCTGACGCTCAGATACCGAGATATTATCATAGATGACGCTGACAGTTACTGTTAGGTGCTCTTCTAGCACCTAGGTAGACAGTTACTGTATCTTTACTTCATATTTTTCTTTACTGTAAAAATAAGTATTTTTGTCCAAAGATGTATTAACAGAGTGATCGGTACACATTTAAATGATTTATTTAAAATATTTTGCATATTTTACTGTTCAAAGAAAGTTGTTTGTCGATACTGTAAAATTTTAAAAAGTGGAGCTGACCTGTTACTTCCCGAGCCTTGTTGTTTACATAATATGCCAATCTAAAACACATGTAATCTGTTATATGTTCATGACCACTTTCATATTTTTAACTGTTGATATTGATGGGTTTTTAATATCCCCTAAAAAAAAGAGATTAAAAAATCTAAAGAACACGGAAAGGTTGGTGATCCCCTTGTTTAAACAGTCCTAGCCTTCACAGTCTTCTATGTACCTTCACTTATAAACATTTATGAAATGACTTTATAAACATTTTTAAAATAACTGCAAACCAGTTTGCATTATTGAAAACCATTAATCTGCTGGTGATGCTAATTTCCAACGATATTTGTTTCAGTGATGCGATGATTGTCAGTGTTCTGGATACTTTGACAAGTGTAATAGCTGGTTTGGTCATTTTCTCAGTATTAGGCTCGATGGCACATGATCTGGGCGTACCCATTGATCAAGTAGCACAAAGTGGTAATGTTGCCTTCAATGTTCATGTCAAAGAAAATATGAATGAAAAATAGTTATACTATATTACAATTCAAACTATTTCATCCAATTTTAGGTCCTGGTTTAGCATTTGTTGCTTATCCCGAAGCTCTCTCTAGGCTACCAGTACCCCAACTTTGGTCAGTTCTGTTTTTTCTGATGTTGTTCATACTTGGTCTGGATAGTGAGGTGACTACAGTGTTTATAGGTTGTACTATCATTCAGACAGAAATAGCTGGCTTAATGATAAGTTGTATAATGGCAATCAAATCTTTTCTTTGTTTCATAGTTCGCAAATTTTGAAAACATTATCACCAGTATCTCGGACGAATTTCCTATTCTCAGACAACACAAAACAGCATTCTGCATAGTGACTGCCATCATTTGCTTCTTTTTAGGGTTACCCTGTGTCACCAATGTAAGTGATCTATGATTGTCCTTGTATTGTTAGTTACTAGTAAGAAAAACTTTAAAATCTAAATAAAAATATACATAAAACTTATATAAAATACTTGCATATTTGGGACAATCGCGGTGTGGGTCTTTAATGGTTTGTTTAAAATATTGCTTATTAGGACCTGTAAGTCATTTACAAGCTTGAACATCTTTCAAACCAAAATCTGCTGCAACTATAATATAACCCCCCCCCTCCATCCATAAAAAGTAATTCTTGGTGCAGTAAGTCGAGCAGTATGTACACAGCTGTGACGTCAGCTTCTTGCCTGACTAGTTTCCGTTGGTTGAGCAACAAACAAACATCACAGTGGTTCACAAATTGCTCGACTTACCACATCAATAATTGCGTGTGTAAGTCGGCTTAAAGATGAATAGCCTAAAGATGAAATAATTGGCGTAAGGATGAAATACTGTAATTGAGAAAAGACGCACTTTGGTTCTAGGGTGGTCAGTACATTTTTCAAATAATGGATGATTATGGAGGAAGTACCAGTCTTATATTCATCGCTGTTGCCGAATGCGTAGGAACTATGTGGATTTATGGTAGGTTAAAAAACTATATTGTTTTAGCTATGTAATTAATCTTTGCGCTGCATACAGTAGGCCTATGTGATGAACATCTATATTGCATAAGTAATAGAGCAATGTCTGTAGGACTCGGTCGTTTTTCCAATGATGTCAAGTTTATGCTGGGTTCAGCACCAAGCTGGTACTTAAAAGTGACTTGGTCATTTTTTTCACCTATCATCCTAGCGGTAAGTGGATTCCCTTGAAATTTAAAACACCTACTATACTATAAATTAATGGTTTGTTTTAATCTCTAGACAATTTTCATCTATTCATTGGCCACGTTTGCTCCACAAAAATATGGCGATTCGTACACCTATCCAGAATGGGCAAACATAGTTGGATGGGTGCTTGCTTTCTTATCGATGATTCAAATCCCA
Source organism: Cryptops parisi (assembly GCA_034695005.1). NCBI lineage: Eukaryota > Metazoa > Arthropoda > Chilopoda > Scolopendromorpha > Cryptopidae > Cryptops > Cryptops parisi. The sequence continues at coordinate 26,283 of JAQIWH010000318.1, read as the reverse complement.
ATATTTGCTTTAATAGCCATTTGGAAACAACCAGGCCCTACTTTACTTGCTGTGAGTACAATATTCAATGCATAATAATTCTATTCAATACAATATACGTTTATATACCATTATAATATCACTAAGTTATATCACAATCTCAAACATACAAACTAGAATAGTGCGGCATAAACAGTAAAAATCACGATAAGCAATTCTAAAAAATTAATAACCTTTTTAGAAAATACGTCAAAGTACTCAACCAGATCCTGATTGGGGACCGGCAGACCCACATGAGAGAGAACTCTGGTTGGCTCAAAATGGAGTTGTTGTTCCACCAAAGACTCGAGGCGGACTTCAAAACTCAACATCATTTGACTACTTCAACGCTCATGCTCCTATATCGACGATCAGCTACGGAGAACATGACAATCCTGTATTCTCTGAGTCTGGAACTGTGCCATTTCCTGAAAGCAATTTCAACAACCACAACCACAACCGTACACTAAATGGACAAGAAAATCCTGCATTCACCAATGATTCCTGATTTAGACTAACATGTTCTGCAAAAGCAAAATTGTATACATAATACAAAAAAATTACCAACCTTTTTTTTAAAGAACTCATTTTACGCCAATGACACCAAAGGTTTGCTTAGCGATCAAATTTTTTGCTCTATAGCAACAAATAATACTTTAAAAACAAAAACAAACCAAGACCATCTTACACAAAATTTGCAGAAGCACAATCTCAATGGTAATTTTGACGCTGAACTCTTGAATCAAATATTTTGAGTTTACATCTCGCTTAATTTTTTGTAACGAGAGCTATATTTTAGCTTTTAACTAGATACGTTTTAATGTAACTATGAAAAAAAATCAACTAGATTAGATTACAATTTAAGTCTTTAAGTCTTCTTATTGTATATATTAGTGTTGTAAAAAATTGACCATTGAAACTGGAAATGCCCATGAGTGTTCACGTGTACAAAATGTAACTGTAATTCTCACTCTATGAAATTTCGCTCTTGAAACTCTTATCGAAAAGAACTGAGCTAGTGTATTACCGAATACCTTATACAGTGTGTTTCAGGACCTCTGCTACATACTTTCAGAGCATGTACAAAAGGAGCAATTTTTTCCCATACGAAAACTTGCGGAAACACTTGCGGCAAATCACGCGATACAGATGCCCTAACGCCTAAATGATACTTGTATGCCTGTATGGCGAGCTCCACTGCCATACACACATGTTGTGTGGGCGGGTAGCAAACCTTGCAAACGCATCACGACACAGGCAGCATTTCGAGCGTCTGTATCACATGACGCGAATTCTCCAGGACATTTTTCTATGGGAAAAAGTTATTTGTTTTAGACCCCCTACAAGACCTGGAAGTTTGTAGCAGAGGTTCTGAAACATCCTTTATATTCCTGTATAGATAAGAAATATGTATACAGTATACATAAGAAAATTTATACATAGTTTTTTAAAGCCTTGTATCAACAGTGTCATAAAATCACTGATTATGCTCTTTGTAACTTGTGCAAAGTTTACTTTTTTTACATAGGAATAGGATGGATAGATGACTTCAAATAATCATAACTACTGCATTATTTTAAATCATAGACACCAACACAAATTGCAAATTTACGATTATTTTTTTACTTACATATGTTTAAGTGGGTTCATAGACTCTGTATTATATTCCATAACATAAATTTGGTATTGCCACTTGAATACAGCATTTTTAGAGCTGAATAGACATCATAACTGATCACAATGATACAGTACATGTAATCATTTTTTTCACCTATAGCATAATGTTCATTTAGTAGAATCACCAAGCTTGTGATTCAGATGTTTACTATGTAAACATATCAAAATAATATTGTTTAAATACATGGTTTGCCATGGAAAAATTAATTTATATAAATCACTCTTTTTTTTGCAGTGCGATATGTCATTTTAGATTTCGACATCGGAATAATTAACTCGGCATGTTATGCAACTATCTGAATAGATATTCATGTAAAAGATCACGCGTTAAATTTGTTGACACTTGCGAATTATTACATTTTTTTTACATAAAACGTGTGTAAATTATAACAAGTTGATTGTTAACTATCCAAGTATCAAAAAAAAAATTGTTCAAATACAAAATGTAAACAAATGAATCGGAATTAATTACAGCACATCAATGATTTCTATAAAGCAGATGACTCATACAATTTGCAATGAAAAATTACTGTTCATATGCTTGTTACTGTTCATATATTTTCTTGATATGCAACACTGATGGTTTAAAACTAAACTGGTTCACTGTATACGAGGTGTTCAAAAAGCTTAGTCAAATTATAACCACAGATGTTACGCATAAAAACAAAGCAAACAAACCATATAATCATCAAAACACGGGTCTAAAAACGTTAACTTTTAAAAATGACACAGGGAAATATTGTCCAGTAAGTATTATCCTGAGAGAGGATATTGTCCTAGAATCGACTTTACTCTTGTGTTATCTCAGAAGGGTAGCAATTCCAGACTCATGTTTGTATGGGTTGTTTCGATTACATAGCATCTATGGTTAAAATTTGACTACACCATTCAGGAACACCGTGTACATGTATATCAATTCAAAATGTAGTCTATACATTCGTAGATATTCATGATAATGGTTTTAAAATTATAAAAAATAGAATTACATATTGCTACATGGTCTTAAAATTTGAAATGGGCGTATATAAATCCAAATGAACCCAATTTATTTTTCTTATTAAGTCTATTCATTCAGATGAACGCCAATAATATTGGTAAAAATACATCGCGATTTGTTTTTTGTGTAACCAGTAAATGCACTCCTCAGAAAGTGTCATTTCAGTTAAAATTTAAGCTACATGAATCAAATGTTTACAGAAGCAGTAGCTTCATAATACGCCACAATGCAGACATTGCATTTCTTATGTGTTACTTTAATTGAATTCAGCAGACCATAAACTAGCTTTATTTTATTGGTAAACAACAGTTTATCTTGTAATATGATACATTTTTAAAATACTCATTTCCTAGTATTGTCATGCGAATTGCTCTTACAACTTCGATCATCATTTTGGTAGAGTTCTTTTACTTGTCTGATCAATGACAAATAACACTAACAGCTATTGGGTACAGTGTTGAATTTAGTAGTGATGTGGTCTTGACAACCAACAGCTAGATATTGAGATATCTACTTAAAAACACATTGCATGTTAAAATGTGAACCGTTGAGTATTTTCCATTGTGTAACAGTTCTAATACTGTTTACAAGTTTAGTAGTTCCAACTCTGAAAGACTTGCAACAGTTCCAATGCTATCTTACAAAATCTTTGTAACGATTTCAGTAATTTGAATACATGAAAAAGCAAATTAATCCCATAGCCATCTATGTAGCCATGACCAAATTAAACGATTGAAATGTCCTCAGTTACATCCCAAAAACTTGTGGTGTTGAAAATATCACATGCAATAGATTATCCGTTTATGATATTTTACTATTTACATACTTCTATATTATGTAAACATACTAAGACAATGAACAAATATTTTAAATTCATAGATAAACATATTTATAAACAATGAATGTTTTGAATATTTGGATAAACAGAGCACCATCTAGACAACTTTTACCTGACTCAACGTAATGTATACTACTAACCAGATACCGACTAAAATAGTCACAATTAGAAATGCAATGGCTTTCCATCTACTCCATGATTGATATTGAACTTGATTTACAGCAGTCTTTCCACATTGGCAACCATTACCATTTTCAATACAAGCGCACGATTCTCGCTGGTTATTTTGATGAACTTCAGAAATATCACGCAATGCAATCTCATCACTGTGATTGGCAGCAGCAGGATGCGTCACTTTATCTCTCCCAACATCTTGTTGCTGAACAGGTTTCACAATGTTATTGTCCGACAACTTGGGTGGTGATGCTCTACTACATGCAGCTGATTGACCGACACAAGATTTGTCAGCGTCAAATGCATTGTTCATCACCTACGAAAACGAAAACTTTAACACAGACACAACATGTTCACTTAGTGTAAGTTCATAAATAGTGCGCATCTACAGTATGTATGGACACTGACGGATTTATGGGGGTGGTTCAGGGGGTTCAAACCCCTCCCAGAACATGTATAATTCATTGATGTTTTTAATGCTGTTTGGATGTTTCCATGAAATGAAATGGCAAAAACGGCTAAATTGTGCATTTTTTGGGACTAAACACTCATTTGAAGCTTCATTTGCCACGAAAACAACTTCATTTTTAAGCATTCATAATGAAATTTTTAGGTAAAAGAGAGTCGATTCTAAATCTGCCACTGTCTTTGGGACTCAACATGCAAAACCTGTCATCATGTGTTGCATCCATATACTGTACAGTTTGGATTACAAGTTTACAACTAAACTACATAAGTGACTAGATTTGTAAACAAGACCTTAACGATGCATGAAAATATTTCAATTCATATTGATAATTGATAACTTACTAAAATTTCTTATTGGTACGGAACGAAGTGAAAACGAGTTGGTAACCGTTTCCATCAATGGCCGGCCAGTTGGTACGTAACTTAAACTTTGAATGTCGTGTCATGTGTCGGTTAAACTGAATTACTAAGACTAAAATTCACTTTTCTAGTTTCCTACCACTATGACGGGATATACAATAGTGTAATATAGCCTACACCATCCATAAAGGAAGTCCAGAGGAAAATAAAACACGCCTAATCTATGGCATGGCAGTTTCCATGATACGGTTGAGGGGACAAACGAGCAAAGCCAGGAAGTTCAACATTGCATGTCTTTTGTCACAGTGAAATTTCAACTACACGTGCGTTTAATTTTCAATATTACAGATGCATTTAGAATTGGCAAATAAAAATATACTCCAGTTTAAAGCGATTAATATGTTAGGCGGATTCAACAATCTAATTAAGATCATCAGCTAAGAAATCATCTAGTATTGTCATTCCAGATATGAAATGCTAAAATAAAAAGATAAACTATTGCAAAATGACATATTAGTTTACAATTCACAAGCTATGATTATGCCATGTCATAATTGTAGTATCATATTTGAGAATTTTACGTTTCAGAGATCTGCATTCATTTAGTAGCATCCTCATATGAGACTGAGGGCATTAAAAACAAACAATACAGTAAACGACAAGAATAATTTAGGAATGGTAACTATTTTTTCAGCTGATGGTAATTAGCTTTGGGTCAAGCTGATTAGCGGTATGTTTTTCTATTTTCTAAAATCAATAGGACAAATGATGGGTGCACCAAGTTATATGAAACATCATTAAGAGAATGCAGTTTTAATTTATGTTTATGTTTTGTTGTTCTGCACAAGCCTTGAATAAATCTAAAATCGTATTTATACAAATTCCCCTAAAACATCGATGTTCAGTCACTTTGTCACCACCACAAAAAACACATAATACCATAGCAAATTTTTCGTGCTTACAACGAGCATCTGTGAGAATTTCTCTCATAGCATATTAGTTAAATTGCATATACAGAACTATCATAAATCGAGCACTTCCTGTATGTGGATGTGCTAATGATTTCTGCTACAACTCTATACACTTATTTCATGCAAGTCTAGTGTATAGAAATATTACATATAGAATAAAAGTGTAATCTGTAACTTACTACTAAAAATCAGTTGTATATTGAATTGCATTATTACAAACATTATGGATTGTGTGATACCGATTGTAGGAAATAAAGTCAAACAAAAGTTAAAAACAAGAAAAAGTAAAAAAAAAAACGTCAAAAGATATAATTTTTGACTTTTTCTTTTTTTATTTATTTTTAACTTCTTTTTGTTTTCACCTTTTCTTGGTATTTTTGACGTCTTTTTTATATTATTCTTCCTTTTCTTGTTTTCAATTTTTATTCTTGTGACTTTATTCACTAGTCTGTGATACCTTACTACATTGAATAGTTATACATGTATTCATAAATTTTAAACTTTAAAAAATGTATTCCACACAAAGCAAGACCCATTACTTAATCCTGGGCTAAGCCTACATAGCCTAAACCTCATGGAGGTTTAAGTTGGCTAAGACCTGTGTTACCCTCTATTTTATCTTTTGGTAAACAACTACTAGAAACTCTATAATTACTTATTTGAGTGACATATCTTATCCACCAACAGCAAAAAGTGAGTGACTACATAATGGAACATGCGATAACATTACAATGATCTGAATGAATATCATGGTCATCATAGATAATCAAGATCAACTAAAACCTAAATAACTGTCTGTCATATGTGATGTTATTTGCAATTGCAGTCTCAAAACAAAATAAAAAGTGAAATAAAGAATGAATAAAAATAAAATTGAAACAGAGCAATTTGTTTTTACCTTATTGACCGGGTAGCTTACAACTCCAATCACCTCAAAGTTTCACCTCCCACCCAAAGGCTTTTCCAAGTGGAAAATTAAAAATAAAACAAGAAAAGACCTCTAGAAAGAGGCTTGGATTTCTGCAAGCAGTCAGTCAAACCAAAAACCACACTGACTAAACATTTCCCACAAAACACTCTTTCCCCCAAATACCCATTATTATAATGGGAAAGTCGTTGCGATTGGAGGTGTAGAAAATGTTTATACTTATTTTCATTCATTCATTATTTATTTAAGGGTAGGGGAACGTGTATTTTTTGTAAAATAAGTCACGTAAAATAGAAATAAATTTATTTGGAAACCTGACATATAATACATTTTTCTAAGCTTTTGCTATGCAAGCTATGAATTTTTAGTCCTTTCATTTTAGCAATCAAAATATCAAGGAATGTCCTACACACTAATCAACTACAGATCGACTGCATATATTAAATTTCAATGATTATCAGAAGACACTAGAGACTGTAGACGACACTAAAAATGAAGATAAATGATAATCAACGTATTATATAAATATAAATTTTACCATCAGTTTGGCAATTGACAAAAATGTATGACTTACCCCTGTATTTTTACTCATTTTATCCTGTTAAAAATATCATACACGACAAACTTCAGTTAACTCTAAAAAACAAAACAAAAAAATAAAACATAAACATAATAACAAAATCAACAAAAAATATTTTGTTAGCAATAAATGTATGCTAAACAACCTATGAGTTGGACGTTTGCATAATTTAACTACGTACTACTGGTCTTTACCTGCTAGTTTCTGCTAGATGTAGTTCACAAACTACAATCATTTGTACTTGAAACTTTAAAAACATGTAATGTGACCATGAAAAGGAAATGTGCACAATTTTCTCATGACTGGACTGATAATTGCGCTGTTCACGATTTCCACACACTATCTCGCTCTAGCCAAACTGGTTATCTCAAATTCTAACGTTGACAAGATTTTATTAAGCCTGTTCAATCTTTTTCTCCAATAAAGAACTATAATCAGCAATTGAAACCGAATGAAACTTATTTAACCTTAAACTATATCAACTTCAACTGTGAATCTCATTCATCGCTGAATGACCGGCTTTCTACACCATTAAAAAATGCCTTTGTTACATTTCCTTTTCCAAAAAATAAAAACTAACTGACATTTCCATGAAATTCAATTACATATCAGCGTTTTGTACTATATTTTGAACATGTAAATATTTGTGTTATCATAAAAAAAAATTTGAAAGCTTGCCCGGAATAGTGTATGTTACAAAAATTCAATATTGAGATTATTATGGAAAACTATGCCTCATATATGGGCCTAGCTATTTTAGTGCTGTCTATAGACAAACTCACACTTACCTAAAACATACCTATATCACTTCTAAATTGGGCACCTAATATGTGACAATCAATGTGTTGCTGAATACTTCTTTTGCCATTTACTCAAAACTATGAATTATTACATGCAACGTTATTTCGGGCAAGCCTTCATTTAATAAGGTTACATCTTAATGATATGTTTTACTCAGTAATATAGTTTTTGATATTGAGCAGACAAAAACTATATTTAGAAAAAATAGTCATAAACTTTGTAGCTCAGAAAATATTAGGGTATTACACACAAGTCAACTACACTTTTGAACAGTCATAAACTTTGTAACTGGAAAGATATTTAGGATATTAGACTGAGTCAGTTACATTTTTAAATAGTCTACAAGTAAATGTTCAACAAGGATTTCATATATAATGAATGTAATAGTAGCAATAAGCCCATACTGTACCTCATAGTAAGTTAATCCATTGCATTGAGTTACTTGAGTGAAGAGTAATCAACCTGGAATTCTATGATAATTCAGTGGATGTACTACAATGACACGGAAACACAGCAATGTAACCCAGTGCTAACAAAAAAAGAATAGGTGACTGCGACCAAACGAAAATACGTATTGAAGGTTTGCGAACGGTAATGTAGCCTACAAGGTACTTACTGTAGAAACACTATCATTAATCTGTCATAAATTAACTCGAAATGTTTTTTTGAGTCGAAGAGCCTGTCGAATATGAAAGTAGGTACTAAGAGCAATAGGTTATCAAGAAATTCGTGACCTATTTTTTTTAACACATTGCAAAACTTTTGAAACTTGTTATTATTGAACAAAGTTTCTGATAACTCGTCGTGTTGATTGATGAATTAGAAAAACTTGTATAACGAAAGTCTGCTGATATCAAAAAATAAAACAATAATCCAAATTAAATGTAGCAAACAATATTTGTAGCAAATCCATATACTGCAATAAAATTGTTACTTGTGTTGATTGTTACTTGATTTGTTGTATCTAATAATTTGTGGTTATGATCTATATACAATACACTATTGTAAAAAACATAAATGCAACCTTATTAATATTGCATTCCATGGTGGCATAAAAAACGCCATGAAGAATCATCATGTATATTTGAAATAAAAAATATGGATTTCATGAATTACAATAAAAGGGTCTTGTGTGAATAGGTGTTTCAAATTGCGTTTTTATCATCTATCATCATCGTCTGATGGAACTATCTGATGTACAATTGTATTATCAAGCTATCAGCGAAAATCAATAATTTTTAGGTATCAGTAGTACCAAAAGAATTTTTTCTTTATCTTTTTTTACTAAATAGACCACTAATCATAATAAAGATACCAAATGACTTAAAACCTTACGTAAATCCAAGGCACGTTCCCGGTGCTTTTCGTTGTTGTTAAACAAAGTGACAGCATGTACGTGATTGATCGTGTACGGTAAATTGTGGTTATGCACAAACAAAAAACCAAAGAACTACACACAAGGATTTATGAGATGTGTATCTATCTAATTAGATATTTCAAAAATTTAAAAGCAGTATGGTGCCAGAGTTTATAAATTGCTCATTAGGAATTATCATATGCAACTTGCGATAATTCATATACTTAACATTTGATTAATAATTCAGGAATGGATCAAAACACATTTGTTATTATAGTCAGAGCAAATTTTGCAATTTAATTACAGATTACTCTGACTAACTTGTGAGAGTAACACCATAGACTAAAGATAACATGTTATTTTTAGTCCATGGTAATACTCTGACAAAATAAACATCAATATGTCACATCCAGTCTTAAAAAAACAATGGACAGTAAACTTATTAGTATAAAACAAAACTGCTGTTATAAAAAGGAATATACGTTTAATGTACAGTAAATACAACAATAAGTTATGGTTTATTTTTATGTTTAAAATCAGCTATGATCCTGGAAGCTGTAACTCATCCCCTAGTATTCATTTAAAAGTGAGCATTCTTCAAAGATAACATCGTCGATTCCACTCAATACTAATTTTTTTAATGTATAAACAACATGCATACAGTGCATCGTTTGCTTAATTAGGACCGTGTACAAGAGAGAGGTTTTGAAGTTCAACCCCCTCCTTATTCAGAAAAAAAATTTGAAAAATGCTGTAAAGATAATATACAGGCATGACCTAATATACAGGCCTGTATTCAACTTTAATATACAGTATTATACTTTAATATGTAGTTAATGTACTTTAATAATTAAAGCACATCAGTGTATTTTAATACACTGTACTTTAGTACCGTATATTACATTTTACATTTTGTATCTTCACGGAGATGAGTTACAAATCCTTAAATATCATATTCACCAACTGTTTGATATCGTTTACCAACTTCACTTCCAAATGGCAACTGTCCAAAACTTCTTCAAAATGACACGAATTCAATTTAATATAACATGTTAATTATGCTTATTGGATTTTAATTATTTTAAAGCACAAGACAGTTGTCGTGATAAGTCCTCCAATTACTAAACCCAGTACAAGCATGCCAACTGAAAGACCAGCCATATCACCTGTCGAAACAAAGACAAAAATTATTCTGTAAAAATTGCAAATATCAGCTGTAGGAAAGTCGACATTTTGATTTTTAAGTGCCCACAAACTGCTATCAAATGTGTCATATGGCACACAAATCATGGAATAATGATGAGGTGAGGATGATGGTGGTGAGGTAGGGTTTTATGAAGTAGGAAGAAACGAGAGAAGACCAACTGAATCCACATGGAACGAGTGGGAGACAAACCTGAGACTTCTCGTCCAGAGGTAATGCCTTAACCACGAGCTTACTACAGTGTCAACTGAAAAATGTGCTTTTCAGTGCGTGGTAAAACTCTAAAAGTTTGTTTGTCAAACATTAAGGCATTTTATTTAGGCATGAAATGCCTAAATGCTACACGCAAATACACACATCTGAGCCTAGTCATACTTTATATACTTTTACTACTAGCTGCCAATATACAGGGTGTATCTGAATGGTCTGTACAAACTTTGGGAATATTTTCAGGAAACAAGCAGAAAACGGGGTGGTGGGGTCGGAAGATGATGGGGTCGGAATCGTTTGCTTCTGGAGTTACAAACGTTCGAAGTTTGTCTACAATAATTGGCAAAATTTTCACACATCAAATCTCCTAGCTTGTTGTTCCCATTGTCATTGCAGGCAAACTTCTAACGGCCGGAACTCCAAAAGCTCGCGTTTCCGAGTTCCGACCCCATGTTTATGAGCATATTTTGCTTCTTTAGGTTTCTAGACCTTATTCCTGAAGTTTCATTCAGATACACCAAGTATGTATGGTTAAAAATGCACATGACCTGTGAAAACTGATAACACAATATATCTCAATTAAAATTAGTCAAACTTAAAGCAAAATATCTCATTTGTACTGATGCTAACATTGTTTTTCAACACTGGAAAGTGAAATTCACAAATGTATATTTACTAAACCTGTATAAATCATAGTCTATAAGAGCCTGGCTAGACTGAGGTTGAAGCCTCAACTGTACAAGCCAATCAAGGCCTGTAATGGCCAATCAAACACTGACAATCAATCAGCTCTGAAGTGTGAAGTTTTTAGGTCATGCCAATTCTGGAATCTTGCCAGAATTGGCATTCTCACCACACACCTTTTCATATCCTTAGTTGAAAATACAGCCCATTGCAGGACGAGCTTACTTACTACAGTGGTAAGTTATAACTAGATAACATAACTTGTTTTACCTGGCCCATATCCTGTATGTAGAACCTTCGTTTCACGAGGTATTTCTGAAGTTGAAGACGATGTCTTGATATCTGAAGTGTCTGTTGTTCCCTTTATTGGTGGAGTTGTCTTTCTATGGCCAGGATCTGGAGTTTCATGTTTCGGAGGAATGTCATGAGCTCCTACAAAAATCGAATTAGAAATATCTAGTATGATACCAATAGAAGCTTATTTTGTCTTCCTAACAAGGTTTTTTTGAGCATGTTCTATACAAAATAATTCCACGAATTCTGCATTTCAAATTACATACTTTCAAAATGATCACAGCGAGACGAGTTTGTCAAAACTACTTGTTCGTCATCTCCTTGAATTAGTAAATTGCACTGCAGCTTTTGGTTGGTGTTTTCATCCGCCTGACACATTTCAAAAGCCATACAGTCTACAGCTTCAGCTAATGTGACACAAAGTCGAGCGCAGTTGTCAGGACCATCAGCAGACGATACTATAATCTGAGATGATTGCACTATTGTTTGGTCAGGATGCCGAATAAAATCATCCAAGTAGTCTCCTAAAAAGTTTTTAAAAAATAAGGACAACATGAACAAAACATTGATCACTTCTTCGTATTTTGTATTCCTCCTTTACATAAATACATTGCCTTAAATGTTGCTCTTAGATTAAACAACTACCATGTTTATAAGCAGGGTTATAATGATTGATAAATCATTAACTTGAAAAACAAATACTGTAAACATATGTGAAAACATGTGTAACTTACGGCTATAAGCGTTGCAAGTGTCTTTTGGTACAAGCCGATCTTGTGCTTCTAAGACATGAGTGGAACGAAACTCGCATAAGACAGTACCATCTGGTTGATCACAGGCATTGAACCCCTCGCAATAATAAACATCGGCTAAATTTTGACTGCAACTATAAGCACATTCCTCAGAAGACTTTACTATTTGTTTGGCATGCTCTTCTTCTGCCGACGATGAAATGAGCCTTTTACGAAGAAACGGTGTGTAGTCATATGTGTAAAAACCTAAAACATCGTAACGAAAATATTATTTTGACTATCAACGTTAAAAAAAAAATTACTTTTAAAATCACCTGACACAGAAAATTGAAGCTTCTTGAAAAACTAAATGCATTCATTTATCATCCATTACCAAGTATTGTATTATACTTACGTGTGTAAGTATCACAGTTAGTTGCATATTGTGTGTTTTCTGTATCTTTGTCCGTGACATGCTGCCTAGATATTCGACAGGTACCTTCTTTAACTGCACAATAACTAGCACTCTGACACTGAAAGCTTTTCTCGTTCAAGCAGTGTTCTAAGCAATCGTAGATAGATAAATGTTGAACTTCATAGTCAAAATTATTGATCAACGTCATGTGAGGAATTGGTTTATAAATTTTTGACAGAGCAGCTGAAATATAATAAACAATCTAAATTAGCACAATCAATGATTAAAAATACTGTACAAGTATTTTTGTATTTTTATCATGTTTTTTTTTTTGGTAATTACATGAATTCATTTCAACAAACGTAGGAACTACGTTATCACTGATTCCTACTGCAGTATAAACATATGGTAATGGAATATCTTGGGACTGAAAATATGAATAAAGCAAATGAAACCTCAAGCGAGTATTTTGCTACCTAAAAAAATGTGTATGTATTCAAATAAAGTATATCTCACCGGTTGAAAAGTCACTTTAATGTCTTGTCTGAAAACCAGCTTTTCTAATAAATTGTAGAGTTCATCGTTGAACTTGCCCTTTGCAGAGACAACTATAGAAACAAAAGTTAAATGTTACAGAAGAGTGAATTACTAGTTTCATATATTCTGAGAGTAATTTTCAATAAAACTGAAATTACATGTCCACTAAAAAAATACACTACATTATATTTAACTTAATATGATTAAAATAAAATGCAAAACTAAATTTTAGATTCTTACTTACTTAGCATGTTCTTCAGATCTTCCACAAAATTTGCAGTAACGATAATTTTTTGGTTTGTGCCATTGTTTGAAGTGTAATCAATCTATATTTGTAAATTGTAATTTAAGTATTATGCCACAATAGTATAACATATTAAGTAATGTAATATACGGTAAATATTAAAGTATACCAGTTTAAGTATTGTAATATATGGTAAGTATTTAGTCTAACATATTAAGTATTGTAATATACGATAAGTATCATAGTACTGTGTAGTATATCATAATGAACAGTAGCGTCACTAGTGTTAGTGTCACCCAGTGCAGTAACTCATGGTTTCACCCCCACTCCTATGGTGTCAACCCATGATCGGTTGCATATATTCAAAGCATTATGTGCAGCACATTAGAACGTTCAAAGACATGTAACATCACGTTGATGACACCAGATATTTCTATTAGAATGTTATTAAATACGTTAGTATGGAATATCGAGTCTTCTTAATTTAATCACGTGATTTAATCGCCGATTCACCATAGTTAATTTAGTTTCTAAAATAAACACTTTAGTTTTCCTGTATAACACAGCTTTGTAGTGCTTTCCTGCCGAGCACAGGGCATTGCTACACCTTTTGGAGATTTTCCAGCATAGCACCGCGCATAGCTACAGCTTTTGATGGTTTACCAGTTTAACACCGCGCATACCTATGGCGAATTGAATGTAGTGTACAGTAAATAAAATTTGACAGCATAGAATTTCAACCTTGTAAGGTATATTTATACAGTACATTAAGCTAGATTTCTAAAAAAAAATGCTTTTGTAGCTATACATTGAAATTCGGTTATTATAATCACTTTGGGACTTTTGCTTTTTGATAATAATAACCTGCTGATAACATTAAACAGAGGATAAAATAACATTAACCAGTGTGTTGGGACTGACTGATTACGATAACAATATTTGCTTGATTATAATAATGTATTCCATGGTTACCCGTGATTATAATAATAAATTCCACTAAAATTTATTCATTTTTCACACAATGATCAGACCTTGCTCATTCTACACTTAGTACAACAATCACAGGTCAAGCCTAAAATATTTAAAAGTGATAGTTAGATATTTATCGAATCTATTCTGATTCAATAAACGTATCACTTTTAGATTTGCAATTTCAATGTTAAGTTTTAGTTTATAATTTATAGGATAAGATGTAAACAAAAAATACAACTCACCATTAAATCTTGCACTCGGAAATGTGATAAGGTCAAAAATAGTTCTAATTCGGATCGAACATAGAAAAGAAATAGATTGCTTTCATTTTTCACTCTTTCTATTGCATCAACACTACTTTCACCTGAAAAAAAATAAAATCATATTTAATTCACACATTTTGAACGTAAGATAAACTTGCAACATTATTCTATATATCATACAAACAATTTGTAGGCCTATGGAAATAGTAACCACCATAAGAAATCAAAGCATGTTTTTTGTAGTGAATCATGTTATTATTACAGATAAGTTACTAAGCAATCTTGAATGGCTCTCTTATAATAGACGCATATCCCTCCAAAATCAGAAATGATGTGTAAATATTTTTAGTGGTGAAGGTTAATTGTTGATACAGAAAAGTTCTATATCAGTTAACAAAACCTTGGTATTGATATAAAATTGTATTGTTAATCAGAAAGATTTCACCAATTAACAAAATGTTGTCAACGAATAACTCTCTTATTGGTTGACTACTTACTAATAAATTCCAACTGGAAAGTTTTTTTGAACCCAGTCATGACACAATCAGGCGGAAAATCAAAATCACCAACTTCAGGAGAGTTGATATAAAAATTATAAAAATGCGTCTCCATTATTGTGACTTCCTGCAGGATAAAAATAAATACAATGTAAATCAAATAACTTCCAGTAATAAATAAATAAATTTCATATAAAAAAAAAGACACTTGACCATTTTTGTTTGATGTTAAATACTAGTAAAAAATTGCAATCAATGTTTAATTGTCAAATTCAAATTATTGTTATGTCTATTGTTATTGTAATAAACCTTTTTTAAGCATAAATATAATATATGAGTATATTAAAAATGCTTTTTAAGAATACGCTTTATATAGTTTCGTTATGCAAATTTAAATGTATGCAGTGTTCGATATTAAATTTATGCATGTTTTGAATTATTCCATTTTCGATTCGATTTGTGCGATTTTTGTTACATTGGATTTATGGAGTTTTCATTTAGGCGGTTCTCATTTGTACATTGGACTATATACGGTATATTAGCATAAACACTTATAGATGGGAGTATAAGTCAAATTCCTAGCTTACTCACAAACTCACAAGTGAAGCTAATATAAAGCGTATAAAAACAGTTTCAATGGAAAGTTCACATTTCTTACCAAAAAGAATACTTACTAAGTTGTCAGTAACCATGCTTTCATTAAAGAATACAGGAATGAATTGCTCTTGGGTACTTCCATCGTAATGAACAAACTGATACTAAAACATACAGGGAAAACGTGTCAGTACTTTAAAATGGTAAAGTGAGACAATCTCGTTTAGAAACTTCAATAATTTTTCAAACAATCAAAATGTTTTGTTGAGATCAAATTGTTCAGTTGTATTATATTAAAAATTAAAAAAAACAAAACAATTTACTGCTAATTCGCACATATAATAACTAAGAAGCTTACCTTTTGTAAATAAAGTTCCAAGATCGACCCATCTTTCTCTTGCTTCACCCAAACATCACATTCTATGGTTCTAACTTCTCTCTACATTAATATAAAACTAAATCATTGTAATGACATAATATAATCTGTACAATAAAAATAATTTCTACAATTGCATTCGAAAATTTCACAAACATGCGAAAAATGCAGTGTATACCAACAAGTGTACATTTTAAAATGAAATCAAACTATAGCTTATCAATATAAATGTTTGATACTAATGACCAGTTACTAATGACACATTAGTAACTGGTTCCATGATTAGTTCCATGCAAAAGTTTGCACAAATTTGCACCGTTTGCGCACTCCCCAATAAGCCGAATGTCAAAAAGCAAAAAACTGATTTAATTGTAAAACTGTAATTATACTGTATACAGTTCAATCAAACATGTTAGTGAAACCTGTTTTTACCTTTCCAACATAAAAATATTTCCCATCATCATAGTCCGATGTCAAAAAGGCGAGAGCTTTATTCATTCCATGTTTCATTTCATCCAATGTTAGATTTTTAATAGTCATGCAGCTGTCAGCATTAAGATCAAATATGTATCGAACTCCTGAAGTAACACAAAAACATATTATAGCTTTGTAATATGTACGAATGAAGCCTATAATACACAACCCCTGGCAAAATTTATTTGATATTTTTTACCACAGACATGAAGTCTGCTCATACTGTATATTGTAGTAAGTGGTGACTATGTGATTTGGCCAAAAAACTGAAACAATGGGCAGATAATGTTTTATTTAGACAACCAAATAGTGGTTTACAAACTCAATTAATAAATTTCAGAAATATCCTTCTCTAACATAACCATATATTGGAAAAAAGTTTTTGATAGGGCCTTTGGATGATAAATCGAAAAAAGTTTATGATAATTCGACGTTTTGCTACTTCATCCATTATTTATGTCAGAATCTCACGGATACAACAATGATATTCTGTTATTACAGTATTTGTCATTCGGTACACTAATCATTTAATTAATCACTGAATAGCATGCTAACATGGCGTCTAATCGTGAGTTACCAAATGATATGAAAAACAATAAGACTTTCAAAGGATCGAAAAACACTAAGTTAAGTGGCAACATTAATTGGATGAGTCCAATGCACAATTTCAACTGTTTGGAATAAATATCTGACTATATATATATATAGTGTAAATAATTGCAAGAGAAGTGGTAGATCTCGAAAGTCCACAACAAAACAAGATAAACAACTGGTTACAATCTTCAAGAACACGAGAAGACCCACATCAAAAAAGATGAATAACAATTGGAAAAACTTGAGTAGACGTTTCAGACCTCATTGTGCGAAATAGACTGAAGCAGAAAGCTTATTTATCAAAAACCAATGCAAAACCACTGCTCACTAACAAACTTCACTAACAAGAATCGCCAAGAGAGACATTTTAGCCCAAGAAATGGGCTAAAAATCAGAGTGGACTTTTAATGACTGGAAGAAAATAACATTTAACTACAAATGCAGAATTTGTATTGGTAGTGGTGATGACAGTGGAGAATTTGTTTAAAGAACCGAGGGAAAAATATTTCATCCTGACTCTTTGGTATCAACTGTGAAATGTCTTCAAAATATCATAATTTGTGGAAGCATTTCATCTGCAGGACATGGAAAATTGTGCATTCTTAATGATGCCATAAATGCTGTCACATACATAAACATCTTTTCAACACGTTTATTCTGCCAACTTTGGACGATCAATTCGGCGATTCAAATAATTTCATCTTCCAAGACGATAATGCCCCATGCCATCGAGCTGGCAAGTATTAAAGAATATTGCAAAAAAAATATATTCCTTTAATGAAGTGACCAGAGCAAAGTTCAGACGCTAATCCATGGAAAATGCATGGTGAAAACTGAATAAACCTAACGAGAAACACCCAACAAACAATGCCTCATTAAAAGCAATTGAACAATGTTGGCTGGAAATTTCTCCTGAATATTGTGATCATTTAATAAAGTCAAGGCCACGCCATATGGAAGCCATTATTGAAGCAAAATGAGGTGCTAGCAAATATTAAACCATAATATCATAAACTTATTTCCGACCAAATGCTTTATCGGATATTTTTTCCGATAAGGCATATGACGTTATGTTAGAAACAGATAACTCTGTAATGAATCTATTTATTTTATTTTGTAAATCGCCATTTTGTAGTATAAATAACCCATTATCTGCCCATTGTTTGTTCATGCTCACCACTTGTAACAATATACGAGAAGAATCAATGTTTGTGGTAAAATATATCAAAACCTTTTTGCCATGGATTGTACGTAGTAGCACGCTTCCACGTTAACGTTATTGCACTTTTGAGTTTATCAGGATAAGAATTTGAACCAATATACGTTGATAACGACTTCAGTAATCTTATCATAACAGAATTCCGTTGTGTATTTTTCCAGCTTTTCTAAGTTCACCAGGAGAGTAAAAACGTTGATTCACTGAAAAAGACGCAAGTATAATCGCGTCGGTGGAAAAAATCTGATGCAAAACTACGGAATTACGCATTGTTCTACATTAACTGAGAATTATTCACAACATAAAGCAAAGCTACTGGTTTTCAACAGCCTGTGGTTTAATTAAGCTTCATCGAGAAGAAAGAGAATGCTAGGTTTGTATTGCACCAATTGTTTTTAACTTTTCACTTTTAACTTGCTTAAAAATCAAAGAAAAATTGACTTGCTTAAAGTCGTTTAAAAGCTTAAGATGTCTTTACAGACTGTTTAAAATACACCTTGTCGATCAGTACCTCTTGTATCTGTATCAGGTTTCTTACACCATGTCATTCATCACACACCCTCAAAACATTGCGTGATATATACATATCTTCAATATTTGCAAATGCATTGCTTCGTTCTCAATGTTATCTTTTTTGTTACAGGTTTCAAGTTTTTTTCATTTAAACGTATCGTGCTGATACTGAGCGTTAAT
Organism: Cryptops parisi; assembly: GCA_034695005.1. Taxonomy (NCBI): domain Eukaryota; kingdom Metazoa; phylum Arthropoda; class Chilopoda; order Scolopendromorpha; family Cryptopidae; genus Cryptops; species Cryptops parisi. The sequence continues at coordinate 7,116 of JAQIWH010000318.1, read as the reverse complement.
ACGCTTCTAGTAACATTCCTACTAGTAGCATATTTAGTATTGCCAGACGATTATTACATCGATGAAATGAAGCTCATGCCAATAAAGACTAACTCGTACTTTGTGGACACAGTGGGGTGCAAAATTAAACGTTTGGATCCATTTCATGCAGTGGTTAGGCATCTTCAGACACCTGCCAAACCTAAAGATTGTTCATCGAGTAAACCTCCATTGGTGGTCAAAGGTCCAAGACTTACTTTAGTGCTTAACAAACAAAACCTACCCTATTATGGTACAAATGTGTCGTGTTTCTTCCAAGCCGTGTATCGGAAAACTGAATTTCAAAGTATCTTGAACAAAACAATTCACAAAATAGACAAAGAAGTGATAACAGTTAACGATGAATTCGTAATGGTGTATTGTCATCAGGTCTATTATAGACACATCACTAAAGTTTTTGATGATTTTTTTGCATTTATTCCCCGTAAAGAAAATACGGACGAAAGAGTTAAAAAAGCGAAAAAGGAACTCAAAACCATCCCGGATGAACAGATGAGTATACTGTTGCTTGGCATCGATTCTGTTAGTAAAAGTCATTTCCATCGAATGATGGTGAAAACCGAAAAATATATTCGTCAACACGTCCCGATGATTGAAATGTTTGGCTACAATAAGATAGGTACAAACACGTTTCCGGTGATGTTGGCATTCCTCACAGGAATTGTAGAAGAAGAAGTGGAACACACCAGTGATCGACCACTCGACTCGTTACCCTTCGTATGGAAAGACTACATGGCTGCTGGTTATAGGACATTGTTCAGCGAAGACGATGCCAACTCCGCTATTTTCGATTATGTCCGAAAAGGCTTCCACTCTCAACCATCTGACTATTACTGGCGTACGATGTCACTTGCTACTGAGAACATAGATCTCACTGATGTTAGTGAATTTGGGTGCTTCAAAAGTAGATCAGAAGCTGATACAATTTTAAACTGGACATTGGAATTCTTCGATGCTTATCCCGATGAATCACTTTTCGGTTTAAGTTTTTTATCTCATTTTTCCCATGGCAAACTGGAAACGCTGTCACGGTACGATGAACCTTACATGGAATTCATTCGACAGATGAATGAAAGAAATCATCTTAACCGATCCATAGTGATCTTTTTCAGTGATCATGGATATCAATTCGGGGAAATGCGTCAAACGTACATAGGAACAATGGAAAACAAACTACCATTTTTGTTTTTTTTTCTTCCAACGTGGTTCCAAAACAAATACCCCCACGTTGCTTCCAACTTAAGACAAAATACAAACCGACTGATTAGTACTTTAGATTTACACGCGGTGCTGAAAGATTTAGCAAATTTCACAGCTAAGGGGAACCCTAAAGCTGCGAAAAATCGTGGCCACAGTATCGACTTACTTCGAACTGTTGTGTCGGATAAGAGAACATGTCAAGAAGCTAAAATACCATTGCAACATTGCGCATGTAATTTTAAAAAACCAATTCTTAAGTCGAGTACTCATGCAATTAATGCTGCAAACATGCTGTTGTACAAGATCAACCAATACACTGACGCATTTAGAGGTCTATGCGTAAAATTGACATTAAAGAAAATCAACGACGCTACCTCTCAGATGGCGCCAGTTATTAACAAAGCTAACGATATATACTCCATCTATCAAGTCGTCATCCAAGTTGAACCTGGTGATGGAGTTTTCGCAGGAACCGTTGTTTATTTACACAAAAGCAATAAATATACAGCGGGTCCAGAAATCGAACGAGTGAATCGTTATGGTAATCAGACCGATTGTATTTCAGAACGTTGGATAAAACCGTTCTGTTATTGTTCTTGAAAAATAGTGCAGTCGTCCCAAACTATAGGTTTTATGGTGTGCAGAGTCACACAACAGACAAACCTTACGTATAAATAATTACGGAAAATACAAGTTCACGCTTTTTAGTTAAACTGCATTGTATTCCGGTTTATTAGCTCATCTCTAACTGAAATTTACCCTGAGTTAAGTGCTTCTAAATATGCGGCAAAGTGAAATCGCTAAGCTGTGATAGTAAAATTCATCTTTACCATTGGCCTGTGTACTATATATACCTGTAGTTATATGTAGATGTATATGCATTTTTTTATTATTTAATATTTGAATAACTACATGTGATAATGATAAAACTTGAACATTTTGCGATATTTATTATGTTTTCTTAACAAGTTTTCATATGCTACAGTATAAGTACAGCAGAGTGTCTCTAATCTGACGTAGTGGAAACAGTGATGAGGTGTTACCACTACGTGAATTTTTGCATTGTATTTTTTTAAAGACATGTGTGAAAAGTATGAAATTGATGTTTATGGAATTTGAAAATGTGAACTTTCATAAATATTTTGTAATTGTTTTGGGTCCCTAAGTTTTTATGTACATGCTTAATACTAGTTTTTGCATAGTCATGTAAACTGTAAAAACCTTCCCCGGTATGGAGAAAGTTGTTACTTAGGTTTAGGTTTATTGCTGCATCCAACAGGATAGGAGAACAAAACGTTACACAAAGGACAGCATGCCACCATCTACAAATTACAAACTGTCAAGGAAACAATAATACCAATACAAAGCAAATCCATCATCAAAGAAGACGCAACAACAATAAGTAAAAGATCAAGATAAAACCAATAATTACAATAAAAATACATTGATAAAAACACAATCAGTTAAAAAGTTTGGATCTCTATAAAATGATCAGTAATAGTTGAACCAAAATGTCTACAATTTTTTTATACATTTGAGCTAGTACAGTTAAAGATATCCTTACGAATATCGTACGGTATACTATAACGAAATTGCCTTAACCGGAAATCTATTTTTCTTAAAAGGATATACCTCCTCATACAATTCTACTTTTAAATGTCTGGTTTTGCGAGTATCATCCTCAACCATGAGATATTTCTTAGGTAGGTAAGAACCTACCTCGGACGACACCATTTTAATTAAATCTTTACTGATCCAAAATTATGTTTTGTTACATGCACCAATTTAAAAGCAAATTTTGATCACATTTGTATAGTAAATGATTCTACACGTGACACGTGTTGTTGGCCAAATAAACCATTGAACAATTCAGCGAAAATTTACTTTGACCATCCAAAAACACAAAACGTTTAATGACATCCGTTTCTTTTTTTTCACTCTACGCTACGGTATTAACTGTAATAGTTTCCCACCCTGTTTAGCACATGACTGACGGGGAACGTCATACTCCTAATAGATTGTGAATAAATCCAACGTAACAATTCACTCAGTGTAACAACGTACCCCAGTCTTCCCTGTATCGGACCAGTGTGTGTTGGATCACTGCAGATTGTCGGATTACTGGATTTTGGAAACAAATCACTGTTCATTAAATGGACGTAATTGGTCGCAAAAACAACAGGAAAAGAACACAAACAACAACGGCCTAGAATAGGGACTCTCAAAATCACTGGAGGTGAAATAAAATTGTTAATTGTTATAAAATGTAAAATCTTCCTCCTCCTCCTCACCAGTTATGTTTCTATAGAAACAACCGAAACGAAACGAAATAAAAAATAAACACCAGTCATGTTTCTATAGAAACAACCGAAACGAAATGAAAAATAAAAATTCTAACTATAACGAATATTGCGAATAATAACTAACGAATATTGCGCAGCAATATTAACTAAATGAATAAATAACTTCCCCGTCATTTTTGACGGGCTATTCACTAGTATCAGAATATTGATTACTGTTGGATTAATTCCACAAGTGACTGTTTAGTGAAAACTTAAATGTACCATACTCTATTAATATGTTAAACCTTATATGTGATTTTGTATACGTTAGAAAGAGTATTATTGGAATTTCTTATAGTCAAAGATCGTTTGACCAACTGCTCCGCGCACATTTAGTGTAGATTTACACTTATTTTTCAGATCAAAATTTGTTGGACCGTGGTTTATATTCAGGGAAGAAATGCAAAGATCAAGCCAGAAGTCCGCGCAATGTTTTCAAAAATAGAAAAAATCACTGCTTATTGCTTTATAGCTTCTTTTCCACAACACCAACTAACCATTGTTGGCCTTAGCTTATCTTCGAGTTGTTGGCCTTAGCTTAGTTCCTCTTATAAACGGAGGAACACTGACGCGAGGAACGCTGACGCGGAGAACGCTCCGTGTTATTTAATGCAATGAGCAACAATGAATCAATGAATCAATGATATTTTTTTGAATAACATGAAATTCGCGCGCTATCTCTGTATTGTTAATTTAATTTTCAAATAGCACCGTTGATTTTTCAACGGGTTTTAAGCTAGTTCTTCAATAATGCATGCAATAATGCTTCTCACTCCCAAGCACTTCATCTCAGTTAGATTTTAACCATTCAACCCTACTTTCAACATGCTTCACTATGTCGGTAATTAATTGTAAACTTGAGGAAAATATTTAAAGGAGTTACGTGTGTAAAATTGATCAACAATCACCTGGGAAAAATCGTTCACATCATAAAGTAAGGGACGCTGCTGGTTTTCCACATCTTGTGATTTTATTCGACTTCACCGAGGATAAAGAAAATGTTAGGTGCACAATTGCGATCACTTTGTTTAGCATAACTCCATAATACTAAAAGCATCAAAAGTCTGAGTTGATCAATTTTCATTGTTTTAACGCGTTAAGAGTTAATTATGTTTTACCCCATATTGCCTCGCGGTATTCGTTATAGTTATATTATCGGTTTCGGTTTAAACTTGTAATTATTCTAAATTCAAACAACGCCACGCACTGTTTGAAAATTAAATGTATACCACCTGACACCACAATAAAGAAATAGTAGCAGCGCGAATTTTATGTTATTTAAAAAATAACAACCATTCATTGATTCATTGCTTCATTGTTTAAACTACTCAATACTGATAAAAGCAGCATGATTTTCCTTTGACTTCTCAGGCTGGTCGCACCCCCCTGAGTGCTACTTAAGCTGGTCGCACCCCCCTGAGTAATTTAAAGTTTAAAACTTTAAATTACTCATCCATTGTTGAAAGCAGCGCGGTTGCCCATCGGCTTGTCGAACCCCTCCCTCCATAATGACAATATCCAGTCGCCAAAGGTTTTGTGCACCCCCTCAGAGTACAATCTGCCACCCTTCCAACTTTCAATTTCTCTAGGTCTTACGTCTCCGCAATAATAAACAACATAAACCAACTAACAGTAAATTCTTATGTCACCCCCCCCCTGAGGATACTGCCTAGTGGCCATAGGTTATGTACACCCGAATACCATTACCGTACATCCGCCCTTATATAATATTAAGATAATTTATATGCTATGCCTTTCATAGTTTGGTAGTTAATCATCGCGCGAAAAAATGTTGCAAAACTATGATTTCGCAAGTAGGCCAATCTACTTGTTCCGTATTTTTGTCTGAAGTGAGCACAAAAGAAGATTGAAACAGTACGTTTTTTCGAATTTGGTATGTGAATCTGCATCAGAAAAATCCAATGATTTTCATGTCACTAATTTAACCCCCCCCCCATCCTTCGTTTAACACTAATTGTTTTTTTACTTTTACACTGAACAGTTATGCACTGAATTCCTCTAATACCTATAAAATCATTTTACAACTTTTTTAGGATACTTTTATCGAACGGCCATTGCGACCAAAAAATACGAAAGCAACAGCATAAAATTATATGTAATATGTACTGTATATCATTGGAAAGTGATGGTCCTGGCGCCGGTGTCAAGCTGACTCCTTGACCAGTTCCATGATGAGGGATTTCCGTGAATGGAAGTTAGACAAGTTGGTGTAACGTATAACGTGGTTTAATAAACCAAGGCGTGTACAATGAAGTTACTTGTAAATACAGTCGTGTAGAAGTACAAGTCAGTCCAGGTAAGTGGTTTAACAGTTGGTCTAGATGTCATGGTCTAGTCGACGGTCACAATGTTCCACAAGTAGTCAACATGAACACACAGGTGAGTTCTTACTGATCTGTAGATCGTGTAACACACTCTGTTCAAGTCTGCACTGTCCAGTAGAATTAACACTGTCGGTCAGCTCTGTCCATTATACCGTTAGAATGCTGTGGACACAACAACTGCTGTTCCATCGTCCATCGTGATGCACATACTTCATACTTCTTTTTACTACACTCTACATTGTATTTATACTTCGTTATTATTTATAACTTTACACAACAATACGTCTATAATTGGACTCCACTTATTCCAACCATAAACAATACTCTTACACTCTTCATAGTGAATTATTTATCCAATAACCACAGAAAGATATTGAATTAAGCTAGTTTTAGTTTTCGTCTAGCTTAAGCGGTTCATGAAAAATCGCTCTTTCAAAATTGGTGACAGTTTTTTGGTCCACCCAGTAATGCAATTAGTGCATTAGATAAGTAAATACCGGAACAATTTCAATTCTAACGCTGCCTCCACTTCTAACATTTCTTTTGGTTGTAAGTTATGTTTATCAAGGTAGGAAACTGTCGTTAAGTCGATAACGATTTCCAAGAACTTATCAAGTCAACTTATCTGAACAGTTCATGAAATTAGTCATCCTTTGTAACTTTCATATGGAGAGTACAACTGATCATGAAAGAAATGTAAGAAAAATTCTGTTTCGGTAATGTATTGTAGATCTCAGCAAAACTGTAAACGGAATTAGGTTTACAAAATTTATCAACATCATCTAAGAAATGCCAAGCTCAACATAAAGTAAGCAACGCTGCTAACGCTGCCAATTGTAGTTTTCAACATCCTGTTGTTTCATTCGACTTCACAGAGGATAAAGAAAATGTTAGGTCGGTATTGCACAACTGCGATCACACTTTTGACTTTTCAATTATTTTGTTTTCATATCTCTGGTATAGACGCTATTCCCTTATTAATAAAAGGTGAATTCAACAAAGTATTTATATCGAGTCGTTATTTTTTACGGTAACTGAATAACTACTGGATCATTATAAGTTACTAGCTGAGCCCTAACGCGTTGCTGTTAAAAGCAGCATAGTTTTTAAATTTTTTTTTTTTTGAAAATCTAATTAAATAATAAATTAATTTCAATTGCAATTTTAATTTCTATAAAAAATGAAACGTG
>JAQIWH010000317.1:0-56072 GCA_034695005.1 Cryptops parisi | reverse complement strand
ATAACTCTCGTCCACGGAAGAAGAATCAGTCTCATCCCACTCAGCAAGACGGGTGAAGAGCGTCCAATCAGCTCGCCTCATTACCCAATGACCTGGTCCATTAGGAAGGTTGCCACCCTGAAGCAAACGGAGAACAATGGGATGATGGTCACTCCCACACAGATCCTGATGAACTGACCATTCAACCAAGGGCACAACTGCAGGGCTGCAAAGCGATAGGTCAAAAACAGCCGAAAATTCACTAATGTTTTGCCCCCCGTCAATCATAAGTAAAACACCATTTTTTGGTTTTTGTTTTTGGAGGTGACTTTACTTGCTTTTCAAATTTTGTTTCAGGGGGTAGGGAGTTCCACTGTATAATATATGTGGGTATGCTAGGTTAGGTTACAAATACATGATAAACCATACTTCATCGGAACAAATGTACCCTTGTATTTAAACACCGGTTTTATTATTCCTTTTATTTGTTCTGAATGTTAAGTGAATTTTAGTGATCAGCAGACCGAGACAAAGAGAAGGATTAAAATTGATAAAAAGAGAAACATACTACTATACAGTTTCAGTCAACATGTTCATAAAGTGGTAACACATTAACATCATGTATATTATATTCTGTTTCTGACTACAAAGTTCATTCAGCTTCAGAACACTCAGAACATTGTATGCAAAGTTAAAGAAGTGCATTTGTTTTATTTGTAACTAGTAAATAGCCTACCAAAATGACAAAGTTTTTTTTGTTCATTACAAATTTCATTGTATCATCTCATGTTGCTCCGCAACATTCAATTACGTGTATCAACAAATGACTATATTTGAGTGTTGTTGATGAATGTGCAATGGAAATGAAAATATGTGGAATATGCATGTAAGAACAAAGGCATTTTATTCCCCATTCATGGGACCAAAACTAAATAGGAAGTACGTATTTACAATAGAATTAAGTGAGGTGTCCTCTATGGACCACTATTTTTCTAATCAACAAAAAACTACAGACTCAATTGGATCACACATTCCAAACTATATTTTAAACTCTGAGCATGAACAAACTATATTGGTAATACCAACATTTCAGCCTTTTGTTCATACTCTGACAATTGGTTAAATATGGTATCCGACCTTTTCTCCAAATATCAATTCTTCGAAATCAATTCTTCGAAATCAATTCTTCGAAATCAATTCTTCGAAATCAATTCTTCGAAATCAATTCTTTGAAATCAATTCTTCGAAAAGAAGAATTGATCATTCGAAGAATATCTCATTCGAAGAATTGCTTTCGAAGAATAGCTTTCGAAGAATTGATTTTTGAAGAATTTACCTAGAACCGGTTGAAATGATCCCTTTCATTCCTACAAAAAGTTTTATTGTGATGATAACAATCGACGTACTGTAAAATCATTTAAATTTCATATTGATAACGCTATTAACGACGAACGTCGCAAATCCTACCCTATTAACACTTTTAATATTTGGAATGCGCTTCCTTTATACATCAGAAAATTCTCATCTGTTGAATCACTGGATAGGGTCACAGTCAAGAAATTTAAACGTTTTCTGTTTAAACACAAACTGTATTGATTTATCTTGTTTGCATTTTTTTTGTAATTGATCTTAATGTTTGTGCTGCATGTATCGATCCATTAGAATTGGTTTTAGTAAAAATAAAAAATAAAATGGCTTTCGTCTGTTTGTGTGTTTGTTTGTTTGCTTGTTTGTGTGTTTGTTAAGCGATAACTCACGAACGATTAAACAGAATTACTTCAAACTTTCACAAGTTATTCAGAAGGGCTTGAAATACACCAAGTTTAATTTTGGTTGCAATCGCATTAATTTAATTTTCAATTTTTTTTAAATTAATTTTTTTTACAATCTTTTCTGCTGTTCACAGAACTACTAGTTAATATATATTGCAACCCCACCTGAAATTACTCGAATTTCTAGGTAGCGTATTCTATATAATAAAACGTTAAAAACGTCGGTGTGTGACGATTGTTTCCATTACAAAATATGCGAGTTGACATTGGCTAAACAAGTGCAATTGTTTACTCAATATCCAGTTGGCTTTAAACATCGCTTGACACTCAAAGGCCCATAAAGCCTGCTAACATTTTCTGAGCAGCTTGTGATTGAAGGTGCGTGTACACGATGATCGTATTTCTCACGGTAGTGAATATTGTGAAAGCATGAGAGTAATTAAGAAAATTTCGTATTAAAACTATACAAACAACACTAAACAGAATTATTCATACCGTCTTCAAATTAAATAGATATCGCTCCATGACCCAATTTTGTAAAACAAGGGGCATCTTAATCATTACTCAGCTTATCCTATATACCACCGTTTCCTTGATTTCGCCCAAGCAATACGAAAAGAAAATCATCTCTACCACTTCCTCAAAAACCAGTCAAACTTCCACATCTCTGCTCGTTCCACTCAAATCTACAAGACCAACCTAGACACAAAACTCACAAGAACTCTCCAAAAAAAATACCCCTATAATACTATACAAAACTGGAATCATTTACCTATCTATATTAGAAAAATCCCTTTTACGTGTGTCAACCACAACTGTCTCAAATCATGTTACCATTTTAAGAAGGCAATTATACAATACATTACCCACATCGTGGACCAATAGTTTGTCAATTACTCATTTAATGTTTTCATTACCATGTATATTCAATCTTTGTAACAATCCTTTTGTTCCGGTTTGAAGCGTGCACAAATAAATAAATAAAATTACACGGTGGTGACAATGTATCATGTCAACTATCATGCAAAGTCAAATAACATGAACATCGTGAAAAATTTAACCAAGTGGGATTTCACGTGTTATACATCTTACTCGCGTGTTATATCAAATTAAAATCATAACAAATAAAGTTAATATCAAATTAACGCGCCGTTTACAGTACACGACGCGTCGTGTAAACGGCGTTCACTGTATGTCGCGACGCACAGTGGAGTATTTGACCTCAAAATGTGGCCAAAATTATTTAATGAGGTTTTTCAATTGGATTCGTAATAAAAAACCTTGTGGGGTGATAATAGCTAAATTTTTTTAACAAATAACTATTTACTAGCAGTTCTGTGAACAACAGACCTCACTTTGATAAAAAAATTAAAAAATTAATTTTAAAACAATAAAATAAAACATTAATGTGATTGCAACCAAAATTGAACTTGATGTGTCTCACTCCCTTTTGAATAACTTGTGAAAGTTTGAAGTAAATCCGTGTAAGCGTTCGTGAGTTATCGCTTAACAAACACACAAACAAACAAACGCACAAACAGACGAAAGCCATTTCGATCCACTTGTCAAAACATAGACCTCACTACGTCAATAACTGAATTTCAGGAACCAATACAAATTTCATTCTCAGTCAACTACTTTCATTTCTTTATGGGAACCTCATGATTTTATTTAGTCTCATTTGTCCACACAGTATTTTTTTACTTTTCAATGTATTTTAATATAAAACAATTCAACATATATTTTTTTGTACATTTTTGCATTGTATTATTATATTCTTTATCATCAGTTTTTTCTTTCTCTTTATGTTCACTATTATCCTTTGTTGGATGCAACGACTGTCTGGCAGATGGTTTCCTTGGAAATCAGCTTTATTCATTTCTGGAGTATTAGTCTTGAACTACAAGTATATCTTACGAAGGGCGGGTCAGGGGCGGGACAACCGCTGTTTGTTTGTTTGAATGTTTAATTACATGTGAAAAAACACAAATTACAGGCAAAGAAGAAAATTTATAATAAATCGAATGTAGATTGTAGATCGAATCATGGCTTTTTTACACACTTTTTCTTTAACTTTACTTTTGGAGTGTATTTTACGGTTTGAAGAGAGTTAGTTAATGGCAGTTATTTAGTAAGAAAGAAAAAACATTTGTGGAGCCTGTTTTGGATTTCAACAATAGCGAACGCAACAATGCATACTCTTAATTTAAAAAGTTGGCTTTAAAAACACGTGTTTTATAGTAGTGTATCTTGTTTAACTTGTCAACGCACATGAAAGCCAAAAAACGTGTGTCAACATGTGTTGATGATGGAGAGTTAGACGAAAGACCCAATTCTAGGCTTCGTTGTGATGTTGATTACTGTGTAACACTGTTTTAAACTGTCCAAAAATGCCGTCGAAAGTTGTGGTGGCAGTGGGTAATGGCTCTTTTTTTCACATAACGATTTTTGTCGACATAATAGCGATTGTTTCAGCGTCGTTATAGTGAATTGCCTTACATCGGAGCCCCGTAAAACGGGGTATACCTACTAAAGGTCAGAGGTCAGTGAAGTCTATTCAAAACATTTGTTATATTCTACACACGAAAACGTTCGGGAAAAATCTTGCCTATATAGGCGAAAATGCTTATTTCATGCTTTTGCCGCTTCTACTGGAGTTGGCTTATATAGACAAAAAAGTGTCGTTAAAAAATGGCGTGAGTATGCGGGATATTTTTCAAATAGCCCGCAAGTCAAAATACGACTAAATATTACGTTTCAAACGAGTGCCGAATACAAAGACACGTTCCGAGTAATCCTGTGGGAGGGGAGGTGCGAGACCGTTATTAAAATCGCCGTCACGTGACTTAGTGGTAATTGACCTATAAGAAACACAAATTGCTAAGAGGTTTTACTTAAGTTTCATGTTTTCGAGTTTTTTGGCCAGCTTTTTAGTAGAATTACTCCACTGTGCGACGATGGGTTGGCGATATTTGCTGTCATGTCACCAAAACTATCATCGAGTAGTGTGATATGATAATGATAATAATTGTCACAACAGTGACGCAAAAGTTACTATCAACGTTGTTTAAACGATGATAGTTTTGGCGATAGTTGCTGTCATAACAGCAACTATCGCCAAAACTAGTATCGTGTAACTATTAACCCGCTTTTAGTCTGTAAGGAATTCATCGTTGTGTTACTTAGCGGTCAAGTTGAAGAAATGAAGTGCTTTATAAATTTTTTAAGTTATAAAAACATGTAGTGATATTGGTGCCAAAGTAAATAACGTTTTTGAAAGAACATTTTTAAAAATAAAAAATAAAAAAAAGTTGATTCATCAAGTATTTATGAAGGTTTATGGCAAGTAGACGATTAAGACACATTCCGTTACGCCAAAAGTTTCAAGGAAAAATGTTTTATTAAGTAGTTGACTAGTTACAAACAATACTACGGTATCGATTTCTCAATTTGCAGGATAATTACAATCCTATTAATGCAACAGTAGAGATTGGATTCAGCCTTTTTACACGTCAAACTTTTTCAATCAAATTTCTTTGATTCAAATTGTTTTTCTGACGGCATACACACGTCCAGTAGCGTTTTCGTCATCGGTGAAACAACGAAACACAACTGAACTTTTCCCCGATGTGTGTATGACGTCAGAAAAACAAAAAGTTTGATGTTTAAAATGGGATTTACATGTATTTTCTATTTATGTTGCACCGCATTGGAATAGTAGCTTAAAACTTCGGTCAGCATAACACGGGCAGCATTTGTCAGGAGAAGGTGCGGTAGTTGACATTGCAGCGGTAGATAACGGTGTCGTGGTAGATGGTGGTGATGTCGTGGTGGAAGTTTGTGTCGTTAATGTTGGAGAATCTGAGGTAGTCGAAGGAGAAGCTGTACTAATAGTCGCAGGAGAGGTTGTGGTAGTCGCAGGAGAGGTTGTGGTAGTCGCAGGAGAGGCTGTGGTAGTCGCAGGAGGACAGCTTGACACGTTGGCAGTAACAGTACACGCCACACCGTTTGCCTTGCACAGGGGTGGAGATAAACTACATTGATAAAATGCGTTGTATAACCTAATCAGTGCTGCTTGTAGTCTATCATATCCTAGAAAATAAAATAAGATGAATATTAAATCAGCATTTTTAATTTGAAAACAAAAATGATAAAATTAGTGTTACGAGCACCTTGTCGAGCCTGAAGATCTTCGTTCAAACGAGGATCTTCATTCTCTGCCTCAGCTGAAACTATCCAATATGAAAAACACAAAAGTGCAAAACTGTATGCGAGAAACAGTTTCATGTTGATTTGGTATAAACAGATGGCGAGAATGTTTGCTTGATGGTTGGCGTCTGTATAAAAGACATAGACTTACATACATGTATTTGTAGTAGTATGATTTTATGACCGTGAAATTTGCAGATTAGGTTGATAATTTTTTTACAATTATTGATCAAATTGCAAAACAAAATGAAGGTCAATTTTTGAAAGTTATTTGTAAGTTATCAATTTAAGTAAGTTTTGTTTGTGATCATCAGTACTACGAACAAGGGTTGTAATTTTATGGTATTTTATAGATTAAAGTAGTTACTTCATTCAACTTCCACTTTATCTCTTTAATATCAGAGATACACATTGTGAATAGAGAATTTACATTATATAACAGCAAAATTGTATCAATGTACAATGTGCAAATGCAAATAAATTTATTTGAAGTTTCAGGTATATAAAAATTATTTTGGTTTATTAACACAAATAATATTGTTTGCAATAAGGTGTGGCTTAATTACGTGAATCCTAACCCTATGTGTTATTTATGATATTTTTCCACGATTCAGTGGAAAAATTACGCAATTACACAATTACGTAATTTTTTTATGGTTCATGATCAAATTGCAAATAGAATTACAAGCTTTATAATGTGTAGTTTCAAGAATAGGTAGTTTAATATAAAATTTATTATATTTAAAAAAGTTAAATGTAATCTTCAGCCATCGTTATCCGTAATCTATTATCCAAGTACCAAGTCACACAAAACCATTGAATTTTATAATGTTTCGTATTATTATATTGATTCAATTAGCATTGAATTTAAACACAATTGTGTTCAGTTGTCTTGCAGCTTACAATTCCTAAACACGTTATTGATGAATGGAAAATTTAAAGAAATAACTTGTTTTTTATGGTCTATTCCAAGAAGTAGATAATATTATTTGCTTCACTTAGTGGTTAGTAATACATTAGTAACTTACATTATCAGCAAAAAAATAAGATTTCTCGATTGGAGATATATAGTTTAGGGGTGAATTCATTTGCAGAAAGTTTTATCGATGTACAGTTGTTCTTTTCATTATGTTGTCATCGTGTTCGATATTTCATATAGGCCCTCATAGAATTCCACAGATTTTAATGACTTTGAAAGCTTTTTTGAGCTTTGTATATAAGAGCATGATACCTGTGTTTGATCCAAAACATTTTTTATCAATTTAATTGATTTTGTTTATTGATTATACCGCATAGAGACTATAGCTCTACTTAGTATAATATTTTTTTCACTAATGAAATGTTAATGTTTAATATGTAGTTCATATGTGTTTTTTTTTGTCAACTTTTAATGCTCTTGAAATAGGTTACAACTCTAAAATAATATCTCATACATAATATGGCTTAATAGATCATCATTAGCGTCTAAAAAATTTAGTGTCTTTGAAGAATCTTGTATTGGTTATAGCCTAATACAGTGGTAGTAACATGAATGATTCATTACTTTTTTCAGCATTTTTACAAATCAAAAGAGTTGTATGTTACATCATTATCTGGCATTTAATACGTGAATTTTCACTTCAATGCAAATGTCAATTATAAAAGTATAAAACTAAATTGTCTTTATACTGTACTATTTCATCTCAGTAATTTTTTCCAATAATTTTTTCGTTTTTGTTTTTTTATTTACTATCAACAACGACCATCTACACAAAACTTATACCTACACTAAAGCAGTAATACATGATTATACAATTACAGTGTTTTCTAATCAATACAAAATATTGCAATTTTAATATTTATTGCATCAATTATTTCACCATGCGTCGTGATATTTGTATGATTTTCCTTATGATGGAACACATTCGAAACTCATTTGCAAACTAGAAGGACGATAACAAGGACAGCATCGACCCGGAACACTAGCAGGAGCTTGACGTTTTTCACGTACTATCATAGTTTCAGTAGTTTCGGTAGATTCAGTAGTTGCTGTAGATTCAGTAATTGCTGTAGATTCGGTAGATTCAGTAGTTGCTGTAGATTCGGTAGATTCAGTAGTTGCTGTAAATTCGGTAGATTCAGTAGTTGCTGTAGATTCGGTAGATTCAGTAGTTGCTGTAGATTCGGTAGATTCAGTAGTTGCTGTAGATTCGGTAGATCCAGTAGTTGCTGTAGAGCCGGTAGATCCAGATGGTTCAGTTGATCCTGTAGATCCAGTAGTTTCTTCAGAGACTGTAGAACTACTGGTTTCTGTAGACCCAGTAGATCCTGTAGAACTAGTACTTTCTGTAGAACCAGTACTTCCCGTAGATTCTGTAGATCCGGTACTTTCTGTAGAGCCAGTACTTCCCGTAGATTCGGTAGATCCTGTAGACCCGGTAGATCCTGTAGACCCAGTAGATCCTGTGGATCCAGTGGTTCCAGTAGAACCGCTAGTACTTGTAGTAGTGAGCGTGGTAGTGGTAGGAGTAGTTACAGGAACCAGAGGACAGGATGATACGTTTGCAGTAACCGAACATAACATACTATTTGTACTGCATAAGGGAATAGTTTGGTTGCAATGATAAAGAACTTCATACACTCGTGCCACTGCCACCTGTAGCCTAGAGAATCCTAACATAAAACACATTTTTATCAACATTTTACCAACATTTTGTTCTTACTGGCATGCATCGTAAATTACACATAACATTATTAACCTTGCCGTTTTTGAAGCTGTTTGTGCAGTCCAGGAACTTCACGTAGTAGCCTAGCCGAAGCAATCCAAGATAATGAAAACATAAGCAACACAAAATACGAAAAATTCATTTTTGTTAGATGTGTGTCAATGTCTCTTAGTTGGTTTTCATGTATATGTGAAAAATAAAAAACTAAATACCTGTGAAAAATTGAAGAATATATATACAATTTTCTTTCAAGTCAGATTTGTTTCATCAACCAGTCAATTTTTTTTAGATCATGGCCGAATGGTAACAAATAAGTTTTAAAAATAAAACTCCAATAGTTGCAATTTTGAGATCAATAGTTGTAAACACATTTAAACTGCTTAAGTAGCTCACAACAACTACAACATTGTGGATTATTTGATAGTGGAGAGATGCTTAATGTGTTCACAAATTTCAAAAGAAGTAAACCCTCAAACAAAGGTATTATATCTTATAATACAAATGCAGTTATATTATCGGATGTGTTGTTGTTGAAGTTATGGTTTTTAAAAATAGGTTTTTCAAAAATGTGTGTAGTCGTAATTTTGTATTAGGTGGTTTGAAACTAGAATATAGATCTGTTTTCATTTAATAAAGATCACTTTGATATTTAAACCACATTCACATCTGTTATAGTTATGATATGATATGAAATAGGTCACTTTACAGTACCATAAAAAAATATCACAGTAAATTCATTTATTATTTGGAATGACTTTATCTGCAAAATACTGCTATCGTTACAAGTACATTTAAAGTATTACAGATTTTAAGTACTAAGTTTTAGACACATAAAAATAAATTTGTAAATTACATGAAACTAAATTTTACTTACAAAGTTTTTTTTGTATACGAACTGGAAAAAATATCGGTATCATGACGTACCAATGCACAGTATTACAGCTTACTAAATAGTAACTAATATAACAAATTTTTCAGGTAGACAGATCCGCATATACTGTACTATGCGGTGGACACACTAATTGGCATTTGACGTGTTCTATTTCTCAAGACTATTTTGTATGTTTATTTTTATTCTCAATAATCAGTTTTCTTTTTTTTAAAAAAAAATAATTCAAATCACCCTGTACTGTATAATATAATACTTGCCAAACAATTTTTACCATAATGTAATCTGTGATTTAAACCAATATAAACTGCAATAACTCATTTTTCATAGTGTATTCTTGTTTAATACAAGTTTCACATTATTATCTATAAAAGCTGAATATTTCATTATTGGCAAGTGAATACAAGTCTCTTGTCAAGAAAGTATGTACGTTTACAAGGACAACATTTTTGGATGCCACTAGTACCACATGTAAGAGATATAAGCGGGTCACAATTGCTGATACATGGACCATAGGCAAAAGCAGGACAGTCTGAGAGGCCGCTATAGGTAGCAAAAATGGCTTCTTCATCCGGAGTTAAATTTGGAGGTCTTCCGCACAGAGTTGGAAAGGCCCAGCATAAAGTTCGTGGTCCTATTGAAACATTTGAGAAAATATGTTGGTCAAATTTTGTAAAACAACAAAAGAAAAAACTTTTAAAAAAATTGCTAGCTGGTTGTACACGAGTAACGTTTTTCCTGCAACTTTATCTTTTGTTTTTATATAACTGGTTAGTAAAATAAAAGAATAAAATTGGGAAATATTATAGTCTTTATTTATTCACTTACGTCTTTCATATCCATAAGTTGTCAGTACGAATACAGTTAGTAAAATAAATCCACTGTAAAGAATAGTTGACTTCATGTTGACGTTCACCCGCTTCTACCCTGTCTACTGGTGCAATGACAATGAGTTTGTTCTTAATCTGGTGTTAAATTTTAATCCAAGGAAAAGTTTAATCCAAGATCACTGTGATGCAAGTATATTACACCTGATGATCATTTTTCTACTCGTTAATATGTAACCACTTCTTACTGCTACATCAACTGCATTATGTGAAGTACAGTATTTCTCAATAAGATTTTTAAACAGTTAAAATAAAACTTTTTTATTTGTCCGGACTTATAATCAAAGTTTTCAACTTCAATTATTAACCGTTCAAATTTCTGTTCAGTCAAACTGTTCAGCTATTAATCTCAAATTTCTCCATAAAATTATACTCTCTGATTAAGATCGTAATGTAAAGTGAAAACTACTGGTTCCTGAAATTATGTATAATGAAGGTTATACTCAATATTATTAAGTCGAATTAAAGTACCATTTAATAGCATGAACGTCAATTTTATTTTATTTTAATTTATTTACTACAGGAAATTCTGTACTCCTAGACGAGCGACTCACAAACGGTTGTGTAACTGAAGAACCTAGTGTATGAGTAACATTTTTATCAAAAAATGACCTAGAAGCATTTTTGAATGTGTTAGGTGCAATCCACCTTTCTAAAGCAAAATTTTGAGCAAAAATATTGCAAAAATATTAGTGCAAAAAGGGTGAAATAGCTCACAGACTGCAAGTAAAATTCAGATTTAAACGCGTTTTCCTCGAAATTGTAAAAATGTCACTTGACGCTCTTTATACCAGGCCTTTATTTATTTTATTTTATTTTATTTTATTTATTCGACCGTTTTAGTCACTCAGACAGAAACAAGACATACAACAAATGTGACCGAGTTAAAGTACAACAACTAATCGAGCACAAAAAATATTACCAAAGAATAAACACTTGATGTAAAAACAATATTAGCCTATTTATGGCAAGGAATAAAGAATCGTGTATATTTAAACGTAACAAAATTTTTTTTTCAATTATAATCATAGGCTTTGTGTAGTGTGACGTGTATATTATACACAAACTAGTAAATATCCTGTCAAAAATGACAGGAAAGTTATTTATTCATTTAATGCAATATTCGTTACAGTTAGAGTATCGATTTCGGTATGAGTTTTGGCATTTTCACAGATGGTGAGGTGGCGCTAGTGAAAACACAGTGACATTGTCACACAGTGGAAAAATTATTGAAAGTTGTGAAGGTTCTAGAATTATTTCTTTTGGCTCAGGTGCAAAAGAATTAACCACGTGATGTTTCTTGTCCAATGGTTATAACTGGTGAGGAGGAGGAGTAGTAGAAGAAAGATCGTGCTCTTTTATTAGTAGGATAGGGCACTTCAGACCTAAGATTTTCGTACTGTATAGTTTAGTTTAAAGAAGATCTTAGTGTATCTTTAAAAGGTACTTTCCGGTTATAGCGAGGCCCGTCTGAGTTGCTATTTTCATATAGGTTTATTTACTTGGTTATGGTTTTATTTTGCAAGTTAAATTAGGCAAAACAAAGGAACGTATTAAATGTATGATATTGTTTTGTTTTCTTAACCTAACCTGCAAAATAAACCCATAACCAAGTACAAGCAAATAGCAACATCAGATGGGCCTTGCTATAACCGCAAAGTACCCTTTAAAATTGGTTTAATAGCCCATTAGAGATATGAAATGTCAAATAGTGAAGCAGTTGAACTTGTTAACTGTAAACTTGCTTTAAAAATGGCATTGTTTATATTGTATGCTAAAATGGGATAATATAACAGTCATTTTAAACATTTTACACATTATTTTAACGAGAAATTCTTGATATACCAGCAACTGAAATCAACAAAAAAAATTTAATGTTTTTCATTTAAAATTCAACTTCATTTATCAAAGGCTTAGGTTTTAAGGGTGGACAAAATGCCATACGGTCGAGAATTAAAGCAGATCATGCATATGAGACTTTTATCACATCATAATCGTATAAGACATTTATAACCTAGAATTTTGTATCAATAGGCTTAGTAAGCAAAAAATGTATTTTTTTATTGTACAACAAAGCAGTTTATTAAGAACTCGGATTAGGTTTATTGCCTAATGATTGGAATTTTACTTCTTCAGCACAGTTCATTGTCTTGTCATTCTTTATCAAAAGTATAATATTTTTCCACAAATATTATTAGTATATCTACATAAAAATAATACACGCAGCCGATATTTTCTCTAATATAAAATCCAGTTTCAATAACTTTTCGTTTAGGTATTTAGATATAACTTCACTTTGTGTTTTATTTTAATTTTGTTTTCAGTTTATTCAAGATACTTTAAGTGACAGTAGCATATGTAATAAACATGACTACACTATATAATTGTGCAAGTGGTACATAATCTTTAAATAAAACATTCGACAAGTCTGAAAACACACGACTTTTTATATCAATTGTATTGGACATGTTCTGTAAAGATAAAAATACAAGATTTTTTGCATTATGATTAAAAACTTGTAAACAGTGGAAGCTTTTACCGTGTGTTGTTTAATGAAATAGTAGAAGAAACGAAATTGATATAATTTACATAAAAGCAATCGTTTACGGTACACATTTGTATTTTATCTGGTAACGATTGAAAGCAATACGTCTTAAACAAGGGCAGCATTTTGGTCTAAGGACTGCTCTTACTATCATAGTTTCAGTGCCAGTAGTATCAAAACTTGTCGTAATTGTTGGAGTTGTTTCAGTTGTTACAATTGATTCAGCTGTACTTTGACTTATCGTTCCAGTTATTGCAGTAGATACGGTGGTTTCTGTTGTTTCAGCTATTGTGGTTGATTCTGTTGTTTCAGTTGTTCCAACTGATGCAGTAGTTCCGGTTGATCCAGCTATTGTGGTTGATTCTGTTGTTTCAGTCGTTACAACTGATGTAGTAGTTCCGGTTGATCCAGTTATAGGTTCAGCTGTACTATAAGTGGGTGTAGGAGTTTCCGTAGCTGAAGAAGGGCATGTCGATACATTCCGAACCATTGTACACTCATTTATAAAACATCTGAACGAAGATGGATATGGACAACCGTAATACTTCATGTAGGTGGAAATTAAAATCCGTTGCTCATACGTTAAGCGATCTGAAATTCACAGAAAAATCGTAAGCTTGGATACGTTATACAGCAATCTCCTCAGCAGCGAAGAAAGTTTACTTTTTGTATGTAATTAAATAAATTTATTTCATTTCAAGAGTTCAAAAAAATTGTATCGAAATTGATAAGAAACAAAAAATAAATAGTAACAGCATTTATTATTGAAGTGCCTGGTGTGGTTAGGGTGTAAAGTAAAAAACTTTTTTCAAATTGTCCTGAAAGCATTTTCGAATGTGTTAGGTGAATTCTATCTTCCAAACGCATAATTTTGATCAAAACAACAATATATTAGTGCAAAAAATTTGAAATAACCCATAGAAAGCAAGACAAGTTTAAAAGGCCTTTCCTCAATTGTAAAAAGTTTACTCAACTACACTATCGATTATATATAACATGTATTGAACATCAATGAAATATGTAACAGTACATACCTCGTATATATACTGCATTGCACGAAAATGATATAAAATAGGTAGTATAAAGTTTATTTTACTCTTAAGTCTATTAAGATCCAACCCGAACAAACTGTGCAGGAAGTTTAGCATAAGATCGAATTTTTTATACATATTCACTAATCATTTGGCGTAAAATAAAAACAACGTCACAACGCAACAGCTAATCGAACAGCATAGGACCGATGATTGCTGTACTTATAAATGTAATGAAATTAAGTTTAAAAGCGAAAAACGCATTGTACACTTACATGGAAACCATCGTCGCTCTTGAAATTCATCGTTTATGTCGCTCTGTGCTATTTCGGATGAAACAAACAAGAACATGTAAGAAATTTCAAAGCTAAACAATAAAATGAGTTTCATTGTCAAGAACATCTGTTGATCCTTATCAATTGATATAAGATACTACTTGATGACTTGAATAATTTTAATTTATATTCATTTTTGAGTGTAAATATTATGACCAACTGACACATTGTTTCTGGAAATGCGTGTAGTTAAAGAATTATGGCCTTTACATACTTATAAAGTTTATTACTTGGGATTTCAAACAAATGTAGGAAATGACTAGTGCTTATTGTCTAAAGTATGGTAACATTAAAAAGTTATTTACATTTTAGCAATAAGAAAATTCTTTGAAATGTGTGATAGGAAAGAACATGCAATGAAAATCATTAAGATATAGTTCATGTTGAAAGTAAGGTTTACAATATATTTATGTACTTTATTCAATATGTTATTTGTTCAATAATTATGTGAGTTCTCAACTGATGTTACAGCTCAATTGTTGATTATAATATCAGTATACAATGTGTTTAATCTTATAGTGTAACTATTGGGAATGCAAATGCAGAAGATTCTTGGTTTAAGCGAGAATTATGTTTGGCGAGTAATCTCGCATAAATCAAAACCTGTATATGATGAAAGGTGAATTGAACTGAAAACTTGAATATAATGAACTAGCAAAACATCATCATCATTTAGTTACTAGTGTACTACCGCATAAAATTGAACAATAGTTTCATTTTTTTTTTGCGTATAACAAGAATTTTGAAACATTCTCCTCGTCGCATTTTAGCAAAATGTAATCTGAAAACTCGGATTAAGCGAGGGTTTTCAAAACAATTTGTAACCAACATTTGTAACCCACTTTAAATAACTACTAGTGTTGCATTTTTAATATCATATTATAACTACGATTAAATGATACTATTATAAACATTATTGTTAAATCATTTTAAATAATATTTTGATATACAGATAATGTTTGAGTTATAAAGGGGTGGTTCAGAATTTATTTGTAATATTTTTTTGCGACAAAAATACACTTCATACGCAACAAATTATTAAAAAACTGCGTTTTTGATAACCTTTTTTACTACCTCGTAATTACTGAAACAAACACTGGAAATATAATTTTGGCTGAAATAGTGTTTATTTGGATGGGTCGTTTTCATACTCTCAAAATAAATGATTGCTCACGTGATGTAGCAGTACCTATAAGTAGTGAACTGTATATCGAAAAAAAGCATTTATCTTTGTGTACAACAATGTGTGGTGGCTTAAAATGCTTTAAAATGTAGGTAAATCGTCGGCAAACACTTTTCGAGGAAAAACAGATTATTCGTGTGACGAAATCTCAGAATTAGATGGACATTGATCCGTCTAAATTTGATACAACAAAATGGTCCACAACCCCAGCTTATGTTTCAAAATTTTAGCTCTGTTGGTCATCGAGAATCTACCAAAAAAAAGCTTAAACCACTTTAACCTCAGAGTAAGTTATATGAAAAAGGTTAAAATGTACACTAACACATTAAAAAAAATTAAAAGTCACACTTTATTTATTTTTTGACATACAGTAGTCGCCGAGGAGCATTGATTTGGACATTAAAACATTTATTTCGGCATGACACCAGCTTTTCTATGCTCTGGTTGTAAAAAGTGGTCCAATAAAGAAAGAATAAGGCTTTCTTTATTTTCAGTTATCAAGTATATTCTACCTTTTTTTCGTACAAAGTGTACTATCACCGCAAAACAATAACTTTTTCAACTACTCTCAAAAATAAAGTATCAATAAGTTTGGAACCATAGGAAATTTTATTCCAATCGTATTGTGTGAAATACACATTAACTGGATAACATGTTCTGTAAAGATAAGAATACGAGGAGTTTTGCATGATGATTTTAAACTTATCGTGCACCTTGTGGAAATTTAAAGTGAATTTAAAGTACAATACAATCGTTGTTTAATAGAGCATAATTCACATGAAAGCATTTTTTTATGGTATACATTTGTATCTTATCTGGTAACTATTCAAAGAAATTAGTCTTAAACAGGGACAGCATTTCGGTCTAGGGACCGCTCTTAGCATCACCGATTCACGGATCTCTCTTAGCTTCATAATTGTTGCAGTCGATTCAGTTGATTCAGTTGTTGCAGTCGATTCAGTTGATTCAGTTGTTGCAGTCGAGTCAGTTGATTCAGTTGTTGCAGTCGATTCAGTCGGTTCAGTTGATTCAGTTGTTGCAGCCGATTCAGTCGTTGAAGTTGATTCGGTGCTTATTTCAGCGGTGCTTATTTCAGTTGTAGATTCTGTGGTTCCAGTTGTTCCGGTTGTTTCAGCCGATTCAGTTTTAGGCTCAAATGTAATGTAAGTAGGTGTAGGAGGTTCGATAACAGAAGAAAGGCATGTCGATTCATTTCGAACCATTGTACATTCATTTATGAAACAGTTGAATGAAGATGGATACGGACAACCGTAATACTTCATGTACGTGGAAATTAAAAGTCGTTGTTCATACGTTAAACCATCTGAAATTTAGAAGAATAAAAAACCTCTATGATTAAAGACATTAAAAAGCAATCCCCCAGCAGAGGGTTAACGCTGTTAATTTGTACTTGATTTGTACTTAGTTTAGCCATGCGCTAAACTAAAAAGGGCCGAACAAAAATTTATTTGTCATTAAAAACTAATAGATTATTTTAATTCATTTCCGAGGTTCAGGAAACTGTACCCAAATTAAGTAAAGTTTGATAAAAAACAAGTCTAAAAAAATTACAATTTTTAAACAGCAATTGTATGTTGTTAAAAATACAGTGATTAACGGCATTTATTACTTACATTTAATTCAAGAATTTGGTGCAAAGGGGTGTTGAGTAACATTTTTACAATTTGGAGGATCTGATCAAGATGTATATGGGCCACTTCAAATTTCTTGCACTAATATTTTTTCACATAATGTTGTTTCGTTCAAAATTTTGCATTGAGACGGTAGTACAGTACATATATGTACAGTGCAGTACGGTACTGCATTGTACCTATAAAAATTAATGAAATATATCATCGTACTTTGCTCTTAAGTTTATACCAACTCAATCCGAACGTACTGTGCAGGATGTTTAGCATAACATCGAAATGATTTGTTCGATCTTAATAGCTCGTTAGACTAAAATAAAACCGATACATTGCAAAAGGACTAATCGAACAGCCTAAAAATCGGGGAATTGCTATTATATCACAATTTGATGAAATTAACTTTTAAAAAAGAAAAAAGTCAGTATACACATACATGGAAACCATTGTTGACCTTGAAGTTCATCGTCTATGTCTTTTTTTGCTATTTCGGATGAAACCAGCAAGAACATGGAAGCAATTTCTAAGCTGAACAGTAAATTAAGTCTCATTGTTAAGAACGTCTGTTGATTCTTATGAACTTGTGTAAGATACCATTTCATGACTTGTTTTAGTTTATATTCATTTGCTAGTGTAAATATTCTGACCATAAGACACGTTCTTCTTGGAAATGCTTACAGTTAAAGAATTATGGCCTTTACATTGGAATATATAAAATTTATTACGTGGGATATAAGAACAAGGATTTATTACTAGCACTAGCTTAAACTCGTTGAAAAATCAACGGTAGTATAGCATTAAATTTATTAATGGCATGGTATTGGACTTGCATTTTTAATTCAAGTCCAATACCTTTCAATACCACCATATGTTCTTTGAAGTTAAATATACACCACCTGATACAACAATACAGAGATAGTGGCAGCGCAAAAATTCATTGGCTTTCCAGACTTGTTGCAACCCTCCCCCCTTGATGACACTGTTCGGTCGCCAAATGTTTCCTGCCCCTTTCAGGGTACAGTCTATTCACCTTCCGACTTTTAGCTTCGTAGTTCTAACGGTGTTTTCGCAAAAAAAAGTACAATACCCAACAAATCAACGATAAATTTTTACTTACGGTATATAATTGTCGCACATCCCCTGTTGACAATTTCGAGTCGCCAATGGGCTGATGCTTCTTTTTGGGGTGTCATCTAAATTGCCTACCAAGTTTCAGCTTCTTAGGTTTTTCTGGTTTTTGCGTAATTTTTGACAGGGCAGAGGATCCCGCATTGCTTTTATTTTATTGTAGATTATTGTTTCCAAATTAAAATTTTAAATACAGGGGTGGGCATAAGTAGAGAGGTTAACAATTGCAACACGTGGTTTTTATGCATTGCCTTTACACTTTCATTTCTTAATAAAACTAAAACAAAAATAAATAAAATGAAACAGTTTTCAACAACATGTTCATCACCTGAAAGTTGTTTTTTCATGCATGTTTGTACATAAAGGTGGCGTGTGTGTTGTAAAAACACGTAATCAAAATAGCCATTCCTCAACAGAAAGCTCATTGCGTTGCGTGGTATATCGAGCGAAAACCAGGCATACTGGTGAAAAACGTTTTAGAACGAGGTGTGCATGATATTTACAAAGTAGACCTACTACACGAGACTATACTTGTTGTACCACTTGCCATTCCTGTGTGCGTGGTTTCGACTCGATGTACCACACAACGCTTTCTTCTGAGGAGTTTTCATTTTTAATAATTACGTGTTTCTACGACACGCACACACAACTTTGTGTGATAGTGAACATGTGGTTGAAGACTGTTTTATTCTATTTATTTGAGTTTTCTTGTTAGTAAAAATAAAGTTGTAAAAGTGATGTATAATAAAACTATGTGTTGCAACTGTTGACTTACAAATGTTTACCAACCAATAACTATGTTGACTAATGTTAACTAATAACCTTATCGTAAAGAAGTAACAGTATTTTAGATTTGGGTTGAACACCCAAAATTAGGCAATATTACGCATGTGTACAATAATATTTAACTGTGTACATAGAATGTAAATGATACAGTTTTATTGAACTATGCACATACAATGTAAATAATACAGTTTCATTGAACATGTCAGTTTTTTTTTTAACATGTTAAAAAGATAAAAACATTATAATATTGCCGCTGATCAACTACTGGCAAGTGAACACCATGGAGCTATCTAAAACAGAAGTACGCATGCATGGACAGCATTTAGTTGTCCCAGGACATGGAGCGACATCACTAAGAGGTAAGCATTGCGGATTGCTACATGGACCATACACCAAAGTTGTAGAACAGCCAACACTTGTGACATAGGTGTCAAACAAGGCTTGTGGTACGGGTGGTAATTTAGGCGCGGGCAATCTAGGAACACCTCCGCCGAGAAGTCCCCACAAAAATCGCTTAGCTGTAAGAAATGTGTATTACTATGCATTAGTGTTATATCTAAAATGATATTCTATTATTCAATTATGCCAACCTATATAAATTCAAAAAGAAGTAAAATACCGTCAACGTTGTTATACATATACATTTTTATTTATCCTCGTTGAAATGGCTGAACGGAATTTATTTTTTTGTCTTCACTTTTATTATTACGTGGACCTTTCAACACTTCCACAACCTTTCACCTTGCTCTTAAGGTCATACACAATTTTTAATGGGCAAGGTTGACAATTTGTTAACAACTGTGACGTCAGCTTCTAGTCAACCAGTTTTCATTGGTTGAGAAAGAGTCAAAAAATAGCTGGACTTGCACAACAAATATTGTGTGACAGGTGACTTTTATTGGCTTCGTCAGGCAAGAAAGGATTGTAAGATTTAAAGAGAGAGAGACAGGTGAACCGTTTACAGTCATCTCCACATGACCACACTTCTTTACCGTTTTTCGTACCTTTCTTTCTTGCTGACAAAGTCTCCATGAGGGAGGTGAGACGTGGGAGATTTACACGAGCATCACTTTACACGAAAACCTTGCATAAATCGAAAATTGCATCGAAGTTTGCATGAATTACTTGTAGCATAACTTCAGTGTTTGGTGACTTGTGCCATAATCGTATAATAACGGAAATTTCTCGTTTATGACGAGCAACTGAGAACGCTTATTAATGAAAACACTTATAAAGAACTCAAACTTCCTGTATTAAAAATTAAGATTATATTTTGTAATAAATATGTTTTTTCTTACTTCTGTTTTGATACGCAGTGGATTGCACGCACGAAACCAAAACGACGATACAAATCAAGTAGTACTTCATGGTGTCTTTTGGTGTACAGCGTAAAAATGTTGAAAAAATACGTAGCTTTCATGAAGAAACTTTTACATAAACAGTCAGTTCAGTTCCTTTTTATCCATTTTTTAAATGTTGTCACTAACTAATCCTTTGATCCATTCAGACAAAATTCATGTATTGTCACTATAAAGCTGTAAATCTACCATTCATCAAGAATAAATGTACTCCACCCTTAGCGTATTACAAATAAACATTGCAAGTAGGTTGCAATGGTTAGCATTTTTCAAATAAATTTAACATTTCACGTGTTTTATTATAAATTTGTATCTCCATAAATAAAGAAAAATTCACGTCTGTTTGTTTGTGCGTTCTTGGTGCAAAACAAATTTCCATAAAACTTGATACATGTGAAGTTTATTCTGTGAAGTTTATTGTCGATTTTTATTTCAAACAAAATAAAATCATTTTATTTATTTTAGGAAAAAAATATTGAGCTCAAAACATAAATTCATTTTTTAGAGTTTTATTGCATTGCCAATAGTTACATAGATACAAATAAAAGTGATATCGTTACATAGTATATCCGAATATAGGGCCATTTACTGGCATGTGAATATTAATCTACTATCGAAACTCATCAAACGTTTACATGGACAACACTTTGTACAACTGGGGTTGTCATATTGGCATTCACCATTACATTGTCCGTAGGGAAAGCTATCCAATCCTGGACATCCTCTTAACTTTTGGTATACAAGAACTATGTTCTTTTCATTTTCGGTTAAATTGGGACGGCCAACTGGTCAATAGATAAAAATAAAGTTTTTACAAACTTTAAAACCATCTTACAGTTCAATTTTAAATCCTTTGTTACATTTGAATAATGAAAATAGTTTAATAGAATTATGTCAACAATGTTTTTTGTACAAACTTACAAAGTCTTCCATCTGAAGCTGATGACACAGCTACATAACCCATCAATCCGATGAGCATCAGAAAAGCCTTCATAATTCGAAGAGTTTAGTAGCGAATATCTTTTGTTAATAATAATAATTCAGTTTGCTTGTGAAAGTATATATTCCTTAAATATATTCACAACAAGGAAAATATAGGCATCATGTATATTACGTAACGGTTCTCAGAAGATGACACAAGTTTTGTTTAGGTGTCTAGAAATATGCTTTGCAAAGTATTTTGGAGATAAATATTAGCTTTGACTCAATGTTTAGTTAGTCTATGCCCATGTTTAGTGGTGTATATTTTACCGTCAAAACTCAAATTAAGTTAGAAACTGGTTTTGTCTAGTCAAAACTAGAATATACTGATAAATTTTAGAACTAGCAATCTGAGCGTTTGGCGGCCTTTAGTTGCATTTTAAAACTTTTTTGGTTAAGGTTACTCGGGTTTGGATTATGACAAAAATAATAATAGGAAAAAATAATAAAAATTAAAAATTTCCTACTCTAACTGACACGGTCAGTTAGAGTAGGAAATACAACACTCTAACACCACTCCTAACAATTCAACGTTTCAACTTCTTTAATAAAGCCTTGATCACGGACACATACAACAAGAAACAAAACAAAACAAAAAACGACAGCTCCTACATCCTCAACACCATCGTAGGAATTTTTAATTATTATTTTCACCTATTTTTATTTTTGTCATGATAATACGGGTAAAGAATAGTAGATTTAGGTTTTGATTAATGAAATCGGGTTTTAACTAATTCGGACTTTGACGGTAAATATATGCAGTTGACAGAAAAGATTAATATAAAATACAATATCATTTTGTGCGGGTTTTTTAACATTACGATTTTTTCTAATTTATTTAATAAAATCGCAGCGCGCTCTTTTTCCTCACTAGTTATAATAGGCCCTTCGCACTGTGTGTTAGATATGTCGAAACTTAAACCGAAATCGATAATATAACAAATATTGCGAAACAATATAAGTTAAAGCAATAAATAACTGTAATCGATGTTGCGAGGCAACATGAGTTGAAACAATGAATTGCGTAATAAAAACAAAAAACGTTTCCATCATTTTTGACAAGGTACCTATATTTACTAAATCATAAAGTGACTCCACTTTTGTTCCAGTATAATTTTAATCGCGAATAACAAATGAATGATGATGTTTTGAAATTAAAATGAAAATTGACTAAAATTATAGTATTTTCAACACATCGTTACTTTATACCTACAAGCTTTGTTTAATACGAATTTGTATAATCCCATTAATAAACACAATTTGAATTCATTCGGTACAATGTTCAATGTAAGGTCATTTTTCATATTTGGTTTCGTTTTGCAATATCATTTGAAATGATGTATATTTTAATAAATATACTGTATTACTATTTTAATATCATATCAGTTTTAACCATAGGATTAATGTTTTATTTAAACATGGACAAGATGTCATCAATAATGATGTTCGAGAATCATTTTAACTATTGTTTGTTGTAACATGCCAATCCCAAAGGTCTGTTGCTACCATGCACTGGTTTACAAGGGCAGCATATTCCTGTTGTACATCCAGGTTGGTCATTAAGAGTACAAGTTGGTCTACAGGCACCATAGAGACCAAAAAATACTGGAGAGGGACATCCAGGTCTTCTAATCTTGTCAGCATCTTCCTGATCTTGTTGGGTGAATAAGGGTTGTCTCACGCACGGAGCGAATAAACAACCTATAAGAATTTAAAAATATGTTTAATTTTTGTTACAGACTGATTACATAACCAATTCCAAGTTTTAAATATAATAAATAAACTACGGCTGTGCTGTTTCAAAACAGGTTGACAACCCTATCTGAAATTATTATGAACTGAGCTATTCTGGACCGGTGTACTTTTTTTACAGATTACTTGTGGTTTAAAAAATTTAGATGGTTTACAAAAATTGCTTAACTTGCAACACAAAATATTGCATGTGGCAAGGCACTACTAATGCACTAGCAATAGGTTAGACCTGACTTGAAAATGTATTTTACATCAGTAAAATCCGAAATTATGTTTTTGAATTGCTGATCTTTTTGGATTAATAATGTTTATTAATCACTGGTGTTTCTGGTTACTGGTCTCCAGATCTGATGTACAGCGTAATGTATATCTAATAATGTGTTCTATTTTATTTACTTACCTGACTCGTGAATAAGTTTTTGGTATTGTATCTTTCAGGCAGAAATTACACAGCTTAACACACTTTAAGCCTAAAATCAATAAAATATACATTATTTTCAGAACAGTAAACTCACGTTCATTAATTTTAACATATGTGGATGTCGTCTGTTGTCCTGTAATTAAATGCAACGAGCCTAACATCAACACAGTAAACAATGTGATTGACATATTCAGTGTTTTCGTGGTACGCTTCGAATACTTTTAGTAGATCTGAATCGATTATTTTTGTTTAAATACCCACGAATGAGGAAGCTGACATTTAAACACTTCAGTAATTTAAGTTTGCACAAAAATCGTTGAGAAAATATTCCAGGTCGACAATGTGAATCAGAGTCAATAGTTTTTCAAGGTAGTATTCGGATTTCCTCGTTTTCACTTCAGTGTTGAAATTTTCTGTATTGACATTGATTTCTAATGCAAATATAAGCTATTGAAAAGACAAATAAGTTTGCAAAAATAAACCGTTAAATAAAACGTTTTCCAGTTATTTTATTACATCACAATATCGATTATTACAGAATTTGGAATTTGTGCAATATGAAAACAAAACATTGAGTACTTGTGTGTTAACCTACAGTCACGGTATGAGGGCGCCACATATTTATTAAGTTAGTTAAAACAAACAAAAATGTATCAATTTCATGATTAACAATAAAATCATTCATTTTTTAAAATAAACTGGTAAGTTTAAACACAAGTAAGCAAGCTACCATGTTTAAACATGTTATTTATGGTAGGAAATTTAAAATTTTTTCTAAACTGGTATTTACATTCATAGACACCAGTTTAGGTTAATTAAAAACACCAACAACATGCCACTCCCATGGCAGTCAGTGGCTGTAGGTTAATACATAAGTACCAAACATTCTTCCATAGTGAGAAATATTAATACAAGAATTACGAACATTATAAAATTGTTTTCTTAAGTTATACTGTATATGAAACGCTGGTGATATTTCAGTAAAATATTTAGTGATTGAAAGAACAAATTTGTGTTACTAAGTTGTTAAGTTTGTAAATTTTTGAAAAGATGCTGTGAATACTATCAAGCATATCGTAGAAATTTTGTTGTTTCAGCGAAAGAAAATCGATTTTGCATTTGGATCATGTATAAAAGCTTATTGCAATGTTTAATCAATTTCAACGATGAAAAAATGCATTATATACAGTAAAACCATTTCAATTCAAAAATATATTTTTTGGTTGTTTAAAATCAATTTATACTACTCAATAAACATAGTACAATATTCAGTTGTTTGAAGTATAAATCTTACATTACATTGATGGTATTACTGTAAAACTTAATCATACAGTTTGATACGCCCTTATTCTATAATTAAAAAATTTTGAGACTTCATATAAAACAAGTAAATTTTAAAATAATGTTCATTTTTTTATTCAGTAGTTAGTATCAAAAATTAAGAAACACTACAATGACATGTTTGAAATAATTTCAATGCGCCAATGCCAAAACAAAACATTTTGCTATGTGCTGTAATGAGAGGTAAGAATGTGTCAAACAATAGTACGAAGTATAAGTAATTTGTACAAATTTTCAAAACAAAATTTTCATGACATGCTATGAATATGCTATAATCGATAACGTCTTAGATACTTGTAATTTGTGTAATTGAATAAACAGGGGTAAAAACATTGTTATACTGGATTTTTTAAAGAGAGGTGATTGCGAGATAGCCAAACTGATGATTTAACCCGAAATTCGAGGAACACAAGACAGTTTTAATGTTGCATTACCCCCATATATGGGTTTACATGGACAGCATTGGTATCTTGTATTTGGAGAACATAAATCGTTAATGGTACAAGTAGCTCGACAACCTCCATAAGCAACTGGAATAGGACAACCTTCTTGACGCAATTGATTGGCAATGTCTAGTTCTTCTTGCGTAAGTGTTGGCATTGAAGGATTGGTACCATGGAGAATAATCCAAAATTCTGGATCTCTCTTATCTATGAATATTTTATAGTTCAATTACAAGTTTTCACTGATGTACTTTTAACATTTTCTTGGGGGAAAGATTTGAACTTTTTGGTTAAAAATAACAAACTTTAAATACTCACTTCGGTCGTTTACTTGTTCTGCAAAAGTCGAACAACAAATGAAAAACATTACAGGCAATGCGTAAACACACTTCATATTGTCAGTGTTGAATTCGAATAAGGAATGGTCTCTAAATTATTTAATACATTTTTTTTATACTATAAAACTAGCTGATTCTGGTATACTTGATTATGTAAGTGATGTACAGTATGACATGCGTTCAAAATGTCAATACAGCATTATTGCATTAATTTAAAATTTGTATTTTTTTTTAGAAATATTCATTAAAAAATAAAATACATACAGATGGTTAGATGATTTTTGCTGTTTCAGCTCTAGATATGCAATACAGTATTGGCGTTTATATTTGAGTACATTTATTGACCGGAGGTAGTGAGGTCTATGTTTTGACAAGTGGATCGAAATGGCTTTCGTCTGTTTGTGCGTTTGTTTGTGTGTTTGTTAAGTGATAACTCACGAACGCTTAGACGGATTCACTTCAAACTTTCACAAGTTATTCAGAAGGGCTTGAGACACATCAAGTTTAATTTTGGTTGCAATTACATTAATTTGTTTTTTAATTTTTTAAAATTAATTTGCTTTAATCAATTTTTTCAAATTTTTTATTGGAGTGAGGTCTGCTGTTCACAGAACTACTAGTATGAAATTAATGACTTCTCTTATTTCTGTAAAGTTAAAATCTTTTTATTCTCACTTCTGACAAACCAAAAATGACCGTAATAATTGAACACATTGATTAAAGTTTTAAACCGTAAAATTATCACATATTGATTTAAACAGATTTCTTAAGGCCGCTTGACACACGCAATTTTTTGTGTAGCAGTTCTAGAAATTTATTGGATAACTGTGACGTATATGTTTTTGCAATAAGTTTGCATTGGTTGGGCGAGACGTTGATGACACAGTAGTCCACATATTGTTCGAATTGTCACACCGACAATTCCGTGTGTCAAAAAATCATTAAAAAGTTTCATTATACACCGACTTATTAAAACTTCACTATAGTAAAAAAATTTCAGAATTAAATTCTATAAATACTTGTATAAAAACTGGTTTTTAGTCGTGATATTTTATTCAGAATCGAGTGTCAAAAACAGTTGGTACACAATTAATTCAATTGAAATTAGTGCAAAATGCGAGTGCCTGTATGAAAGTACGTCTTTGTGTCTAGAACATTTCAAATTAAAAATACAGCTTACAGAAAAGTTTGTCAAAACTATATAATAAAACACTACATAGTTGTTGATGATCATTTTTAGTATATCTAATCATTGTAAAATCGTGCGACAGTTAAATCTAAAATTTTTTTAAAAATAAGCCTTTAACCCGAAACTTGAGGAACGCAAGAATGTTTGAGTGTCGTATCATCCCCATATATGGGCTTGCATGGACAGCATAAATAAGGTGTTCCACCTGCAGAACATGTATCACCTTGCGCACACGTGAATCTACAACCTCCATAAGCAACTGGAACTGGACATCCTGGCTGACTCGTTTTCTCGGCCTCTTCTAGTTCTTCTGGTGTAAGTGTTGGTAGAGTTCGATTGCCGCATTGATTTCCAAATCCTCCATTTCTTTCATCTGTAAAATTTATTGTACAAAATGTATCACGAGGTAACGACGAGTCAAATATGTAATTGAGCTGTTTTGTTTTTACGCAATTCGACAAGTTTCATAGTTAAATAATTTTATAAAGGTATTTTTTAAGTGTCTTCATAACTTATTTAGTTTCTTGACTTATTTGATTTTACATTATTTTTGCACTAATTGAACAACCTTGTAAAAAAATGTACGATTGGATTTGTCCGGGAGGTTTGAATGTTTGTGATTTGAAACATCGTAAGTAGCAGCATACTGATACTTAAAAACAAGCTGAATAGTCTGTGCTTTGCACGGGAGTCCTCATTTATGCCGATTTAAATGTGGTTATTTGATAAACAAATCTCCATAAGTATACATATAATATACGATACATGTCACCGGCGAACAAAACATATAATCCAAAATCCAAGCTTTGCGTTCTATAGAACCTCTAGGTTTTGTGCAGAATGCGTAGCCTGTTTTGGCAAACTATGAAATAACATTATGTATACATATATTTACTTTACGTTAGATAGATTAGATAATTTTATAATTATTTTTTAGACATATATGTCCAAACGTTAAACTTAATCTAAAATCTTACCTAACATTACTATTTCAATGCTTATTTCATACTTTATCTAAAAACAGACAAAAAACCACCACATGAGCATGAAAATGCATTGTGAAGTTAAAACAGCAGACTAATACAAATGGATATGCTGCATCTAGTGAGTTAAAAGAAAATATGCATGACTAAATTTAGTTCTATCTTAAAAACTTGGAAAACTAACTTCGATACTGTATTGGTTCTGGTAGTGTATACCCGAAGAAACACAGTAGAGTTATTGCGTACACGCACTTCATATTAGCTCAGTCTGAAATTTCTGGTACACAATGAAGGATTGCTTGAATGATTCAGGCGTGCATCATTTATATACAAGATTTAACTGCGAAACTAATGTACAGTGATGTACTCATAATGCTTATGCAGCACAGTCTGTGTACATTCAATTTAATGTCAAATACAGTACTGTATGTTGTAGCAGGAAATTTAAATACCATAAATATTATCATACACAACCTTGGCCTCTTTACTGTTTCAGCCTTAAGATTCACATTTGACTCATTCACAACCAGTTAATTACAATGTTTAATAATATTTAATCCATTTAATCATACAAGAAAAATTAAATATTATATATTTACAGTATACAGTATTTCGTGAACAATTTGATTCAAAAGTGTATTTCGTGTTTGTTTATAGAACGTTATCACATAAATGTATGCTATCGTACTCAATGATTGTAGTACTGTACGGTAATTATCTCCCTGAAAAACCCTACAAAATGTTTGTGAGGAATGTTTGGGCTTCCTAGCGGAAGAATCACCCTATACAATATTTCAATTACTTGAAGAATCGTGAGAAAAAAATCTCAAATGCGTCGATGATGAAGTACTTCAGACCATGATGTACTTTAGATTAGAACAACACTTTGTCACTAGTTCGTAATACAATAAAAAATAAACAACTGTCAAATATTTGTTAATATAAACAGTTTCCAATTTAAGAACACTGTACAGCAATTTATTATAAATAATGACAACACAACTTCGAGTTTTTCAGTGCAATGAATGATATTTTTGTATGTATAGATATATGGTACATCAGGTTGGTACTTTACTTCATTAATGTGATATTATTCGATTCTTAGCATTAGCTAGACAACACTTTACCTTATACTAGTAGACTGAAATACACAAGTTTATATATTTAAGAGTTTTGGCTGAGTATATATCACTCGCACTGAGTACACTCACCTCGATTATAGATTTCATCTACAAAAGTGCACCACACGAAAAAAAGTACAGTCAATATATAAACGCACTTCATATTAGCACCAACTTAAAACTTTCTGGAAAACATCAGAATGAAAAATTCACTTGGTATTTTTTACTGTACAAAGTATATACAGGTTGAGCATGGTTCCATGGGAGTATTATAAAGGCTATTATAATAAAAAAATATTGAGTTTGGAATATTTTTTGCACCTTTGGAATATTGAGTTTGCACCTTCATGAGACTCTACAATGGTGGTATTTTTATTGACCTTGAAATGATATAATTCAAGAATTTTGCATTGTTATATTGGAAACTATGAGTCATAGCTACCAAGTCATAGTTAGAATATCAACAGAATAGTTAGCTAATGGTCCATTTAGTCATAGTTTAGTGTGGTTTCATTTATTTTTAACAATCCAATTGACATAAACATTAAACAAACAATAGTGGTTATAAGGCAAGGTGGTTATGCCGCTACAACAGCTTCTCTGCAGATCACCAATACTATGCAGCAGAGTGAGTCTACATGTAGTTAGGCAAATTCTTATTTAAACTAATAACCAGGCAAACAACTTTGCTTTATAGTATTCGTGATCTGCAATGAAACTGTTCTAGTTCTAGCATCAGGTATAATGCATAATGTAGTGCTTTCTTGCCGAGTGTGGCGCATTGCTACTGCTTTTGAAGGCTTTATGGCATAAAAGAGCAATTTAAGACAGCTTTATCAGGCTTTCCACCATAACACAGCGCATTATCACGACTAACTGGTGAATTAAATCCCAATGCGAATAAGAAGTAAATAAAATTTTACAGCATAATATTTTAGCCTTGTATAAAGCGATGTTTGATTTTGATTACGAAAGCGGGACCTAACCACGTCGCCAAGAAACAAAACTGGTAAACGATCTTTGACTGGTTTCCTAGCTTTAGCTAGGTGGGAGCCAAAACCGGTCACACCACACCAACTGACTAAAAAATGCACTGTAAATAGTACACTGTAAAATACTGCTCAATAATAATCATATTTGATGTTATAGTGTAGCAATATTATATTGTGGTAATAGAATTTCAAAATTGAAATTTATGTAAGTATACAAGGATTGCGTTTTATCATGATAGTTTATTCAGAATTGAGTGTCAAATTCATTTGGTACACAGTTGACAAATAATTTGAAATTAGTGCAAGGTGTGAGTGCCAATGTGAAAGTGTCAAGAACATTTCATTGTGTCAAGAATATTTTAAAAATCATAATTATGAAAACAGTTTTTTGTTTAAAAAAACTATATAATTAAACATTAGATAATTGGTGAACATTTAGTATAGTATATCAGGTCGCTGTGTGACTGTTGCATTTGAAAATCCGTAAAAGAAAATCTATCCCGTACTTTGAGGAGAGCAAGCAAGTTTGAGTGTTGTATTACCCCCATATGTGGGTTTGCAAGGGCAGCATAAATAAGTTGTTCCACCTGTAGAACATGTATCACCAGCTCTACATGTAAATCTACAACTTCCATAAGCAACTGGAACTGGACATCCTGGCTGACGGAGTTGATTGGCCAATTCTAACTCTTCTTGTGTAAGAGTTGGTCGTGTGCGATTGCGGCAATGATTCCCAAATCCTCCATTTCTTTCATCTGTAAATTATTATACAATATCTATCATAAAATAACTGTGAGTGAAATATGCAACCGGGGTGTTTGTTTATGCAATTCGACAAGTTCCATAGTTGGAAAATTTTATAAAGATAGACCTATATTTTTAAAATTTATTTAGGTTCTTCTTAACTTAATTTATTTGTTTCACTTGTTTGAATTTACGTTATTTTGCGTTAATTGAACGATCTTGTCGAAAAATTGAACGTTGTGACTTTTCGTATGTTTTGTAAGTTCGTGATTTCGAAACATCGTAAGTAGCAGCACAATGGTACTTGAACACACTAGCTGAAAAGCCCGTTCTTCGAACGAAACCCCTCGTGCATGCCGATATACAATATAAATGTGACTATTTGATAAACATATCTTCTCATAAGTTTACATGTACATGCCAATGACGAGAAAAGTACATAATTTAAAATCTAGGCATTGCATTTTATAGAATGCTTAAGTTTTGTCCAAAATGCCTAGCCTCATTTAGACAAGGCATAATTATATACATATGTTTACTTTACGTTAGGTTACGTTGGATAAATAACATTTTCTTTAAATCATTTCAGGGCTAGATGTTAAACCTAGTTTTAAATCTTATCTACCATCATCACTATTTCAATTCTTTTTTCTTACTTTATCTAAAAACAAGAATATAGGCATGATAATGTATTGTAAAGTTAAAGTAGCTGACTAATACAAGTGCAGATGCTGCATCTAGTAAGTTAAAAGCGAATTTGTATGTACTAAATTTAGTTCTATTTTAAAAACTTAGAATACTAACTTCGATACTGTATTGGTTCTGCCAGTGTATACCAAAAGAAACACAGTAGAGTTATTACGTAGACGCACTTCATATTGCTCAGTTTGAAATTTCTGATACACAATGAAAGATTGCTCAATATTTCAGTGTGCATCATTTATATATAAAATTTAACTACGGAACTAATGTACGGTAATGTACTCAGAATGCTAATGCAGCACAATTGTATGTGTACATTCAATTTAATGTTAACTACAAGTGTATTTTTTTTCACTAGAATTGTGAAATGGATTTTGCATTTGGATCATGTATAAAAGCTTATTGCGATGTTTAATCAATTTCAACGATAAAAAAAATGCAATATTATATACAGTAAAACCATTTCAATTTAAAAATATATTTTTCGGTTGCTTAAAATCAATTTATACTACTCAATAAACATAGTACAATATTTAGTTGTTTGAAGTATAAATTAAACATTACATTGATGGTATTACTGTAAAACTTAATCATACAGCTTGATACGCCCTCATTCTATATTTAAGAAATTTTGAGACTTCATATAAAACAAGTAAATTTTTAAATAATGTTCATTTTTTTTTATTCAGTACTTAGTATCAAAAAATTAAAAAATACTACAATGACATGTTTGAAATAATTGCAATGCGTCAATGCCAAAACAAAATAGTTTGCTATGTGCTGTAATGAGAGGTAAGAATGTGTCAAACAATAGTACGAAGTATAAGTGATTTGTATAAAGTACAAATTTTTAAAACAAAATTTTCATAACATGCTATGAATATGCTATAATCGATAATGTCTTAGATACTTGTTATTTGTGTAATTGAATAAAAACGGGTAAATACATTGTTATACCGGATGTTTGAAAGAGAGGTGATTGCCAGATAGCCAAACTGATGATTTAACCCGAAATTCGAGCAACACAAGACAGTTTTAATGTTGCATTACCCCCATATATGGGTTTACATGGACAGCATTCGTATGTTGTATTTGGAGAACAAAAATCGTTAATCGTACAAGTAGCTCGGCAACCTCCATAAGCAACTGGAACTGGACAACCTGGCCGACGCAATTGATTGGCCGTGTCTAGTTCTTCTTGCGTGAGTGTTGGTAGTGGACGATTGAAGCCACCAAGAAGATTCCAAAATGCTTGACCTCTTTCATCTGTAAAATCATAATACATGATTAACCAAAACTATGGAGTTGGTTATCCATTTGCATAACTGGTGGTGAATTATATAACTTGTAGGCTTTAATTATATTCTCACTTATATGACGTTACATTTTGTTTGGAGTATCGCTATAAACCTTAGCGACACTTTGCCAGCGGTTCGTAGTAATTGTAAGAAAGTAAACAACTGGCAAATGTGTAAAACCCGATTCCCACTATCGCGAGATTTTGGCTCGAAATTTTCATTGGTCACACTGGGTTCTTCGAGTCAAAACGCCGCGTTACAGTGATAGTGGGAATCGGGCTTAATACAGGCATTTTGTAGTTTAAAAATACAAAAATTAGTTCTAATTGAAGAGCTCGAGGCAGTCACTGGTCAGCTCCACTTTTTGCCCGAAATTATTTTTTTAATGAATACCAGTATATAATTATTTCGAAATACCCTGTTGTATAGTGTAAGAAACAGGCCAATCTTATGCTCAAATACCGAGATATTATCATCGATGGCGCTGACAGTCACTGTTGGGTGTATAAGCCAAGTTAGTTTCACAGCTGCCCAGCAACTCTTCATTATTTGTTGTGTACTTATTTTAGAACAAATAACACACAGCTCTATTTCACATTTTTTCACAGTGAAAATAGATATACTGTACATGTATTACCAATATAAACGTTTTGGTCAAGACTGTATTAAACCATGACATATTATACTACGTCATGATTAAACAAAGTGATCTGTACATATATACATGATGTGTTTGAAACTTTTTTGTACATTTAACTGTTCAAAATAGTTTTGTTACTTTTCTGTAGAATGTTTAAAAACTGGAGCTGACCGGTTACAGCACCGAGCCCTTCAATTTGAGAATACCAAAAAATTGATTCTAATTAACAAAAAAACGCCGACTTTTTTAAGTTAGAATAAACAAAACTTTTTTTTATATTCACTAAGTTAGTCAGGATTTCCTAGAAGTAATACAGTATTACCCGATTCATAACATTAACTGAGATTACAATAAGCAACAGTTTACGTTTCAAACTGGCGAATACTTAATCTTATACTAGTGTAACAAATATGTAAACTATTACTCGGTTTAAACAAATTAAAGTTTAGCTAAGTACTCACCTCGATCAAATATTTCATCTGCGAAATCATCATCTGCAAAAATGCACCAGACAAAAAACAGTACAGTCAATACGTAAACGCACTTCATATTAGCACCGACTTGAAAGTTTCCGGCAAAAAATGAGACTGAAAAATTTGGTTGATATTTCAGCTCTACCCAAATCATTCTTTTTATATATTTCAAATTTAAGGAAGTGATACATACCAAAAAAATTGCTAATTCAGCATTGGTGGCATTCACCTCGATAGTGATGTTTTTTTAAAGAATATTTTTGGTTGTAAAAGCAAAATCAACCAAACTTGGAGGGTTACTTATTTGCTGTTTCAGTACAGACAAAGAAAGTTTACATTTGATTTGAATAGATTTCCTGCTGCATTTGCACATAAGTTTACTGTATATTTTATAGTAAAGTTTCAGCAATAATAAACTGACTACTATATTATTTAATTTTATAGTTTTCATTATATATAATTTTAAAATTCATTAAGTGATTATTTTTAGTAAAAATTATTTGTGACTACCAAAATTTATTTTTGACTACCAATCTCCTGCTTAATAATACTACTGTAAAAGCCAAATTCGCGTATAACGCGAAAACCAAAAACAAAAGCAAATACCAAAAAGCAAATTCAAAGCAAAAACCAAATTCGTGTATAACGGGGTGTACGAATGACTTTTGCTGATTTCTTAATAAACTTTTAGTATAGACAATGACTTATAACCTCCGTATTGAGCTCAACGTAAAATACCAGATTTCGTGAAGCTGAGTTTATTCGTCATCCGCGCCCAAACGGACAGACAAACTGGCAAAAGCTCCAATTTAATTTGTATTGATCGTGGTAATGACATAATGTAACCTGCATATACACATACTGTACAAAAACATCAAATGTTCAGTACATGTACAATGTAGGCTTACTTAATTGAATGGTTTCAACCATTGTTTGTTTCAAAAAAGTTGTATTTATATTTTGATATTAGCCGTTGAAAAATCAACGGTGCTATTTGAAAATTAAATGAACCATACAGAGATGGGGCGTGAATTTTGTGTTAATTCAAAAATAACATCCATTAATTGAATCATTGTTGCCTTTATTGTTTAAACTTTTAAATTACTCTTCAACCTATGAGCAATTAAAAACAAAATCACTCTTTGGGTTTTATTTAGTAAGATTACTTCATTTTATTTTATTTAAATTTGATATTTAACACAGATCAAATAATTTGATTTTTCAACTTGAAATGCTTCAGTTTCCTCAATTTACAGTTTCCTGACCTATAGGATGTGCATTATTAATCCGTTGATAGTGATCGATGCATTTAGAAAATGATTGACTAGTTGCTATGGTAGTTAATAGCTTGTATTATTGACATGTGCAACCTACTAAAAGTTAGAATAGAAAAAATAGTTTTTATTCTCGTTTTTCGAGCTGTGAAGAACATCAAGATGTTTCCGAGTTAGAACTAAATCGCCCCTGTACCAAATCGTCATGTTCACCAAGTTTGCTTTTAAGGTAAGAAAACAACTTTATTTCAAACCTTGTCTTTGAGACAACATTTCAGTTACATCATGTACATTTTTGTACATATGTTATTGGCAATATATAGAATGTAAACAGTAAAACACCCTATAGAATGCCACGCCTGGTTTAGGTAATGTATAACATTAGCACTGAAATAGTCACCGTACGATTTTAGTTACGCTTAAATTAAGGTTGAAATTTAGGCTTAAATTGTTTGTTCAGAGATTAGTTATTCACTAACCTGTACGTATTTTAATACATGACACAAGCATTTATATTGTAAGTGGTTGTAGTCAAGAATTATGAAATTCTTTTATTTCCAAAATATAGAGTAAAATAGAGTACAATTTTTTGACAGAGGTGTCACTTTTATTAGCATTATTATCATCGACATGTTTGCAAAATTTTTAGGAAAAAGTTTATTGAACTGTGCTAGGTTCAACTACCTTAACTGAAATTAAGTATCAAAGTTGAAAAAAGCAAATATTGGCTACGTTTATTTCCATTTTATGGGTTTTTTAAAAACTTGATTAATGATCTGTATCTCTTTTCATAGGTATTGACACATCTGGTCATCATTCTTAGCATTTGTCATCAAATTTCAAGCATGTTTGGTTGCATCGGTCCCCAACCAACCCATCCGAAACCATTCAGTCATGTCATAGGTACCTTCGGATTTATACCAGTACTTCTGTTTCCGGTGCCAGCACCGGTCTATGGACAAAGTTATGGTATTGGACCTGTCAAAGGACCACCACCCATCTATGGTAAACATAGTTACATTAATACTCGTATTTATTGTTTGTGTGCTACCCTCTTGAGCACAGGACTATGGATCTAGTAGTAGCGAAAATAATCCTGAATCGGAACAGACACTTGAAGACTTTGTGAACCAATATATAGGGTTTTCCGTCGTTAACTTTGTCAGCGTGTTCAGGCCATTATCCCAAGCAAAAAATTCCATATACACCATGTTCGGTTTTGTTCCCGAATCAGAAAACTGTTGATAGCTAAAAATATAATGGTGATAGCTGATAGGTTTGGTGAACGAGGAGAAGAGGTTATGGAAATTGTCCATATCGTTCTATAGTTGGCGTTTCAGTCCATGCATTGGAGTAGAGTCCAAACGAAGTCGAATATACACATGACGTACGACGTACATGACATGTTTGGCTTAGAATAATGATTGTAGAGACCAAAGAATAAAGAACAAAAGTTCAAAAAAAAAAAAAAGTAAAAAAAAAGACGTCAAATAAAAGAAAAAAAAAGTCTAAAATTATATATTTTTTTACGTCTTTTTCCCTTATTCTTGTTTTTGGTTTTTGTTTCTTTGACTTTTTTTGGCCTACAATCAGAAGAGATTAACTATCCTAACATGCTGGACAACTTTGTCGATTTAACTGTGGAATTAACACGACTTAAGTTAACTTCATGGCTTAACACCCTGCATATGCAAAACAAAGGACACCTAACCAAGCATCTTTGAAACAATAATGTCAATATAGTAATAATTTGAGGATTATTGAAAAAAATAATGTTGATTATTCTTTTATTAGGTAAACTAGGATGGTGTCCACCACCGCGTGCGGTTATGGGATTCTGTACTCAACGTTGCACAAATGACTTCAACTGCCCTGGTAAACAAAAATGTTGTCCAAATAACGATAAAACCTTATGTTGCACAGCTGTTAAATAATAATTTTGTCTGAATTTTTTTTTCCAAAATTGACTTTATTTGAATTAAGCTGTAATCGTATTAAAAATATTTTATATGTATAAAATGAAGTATATCTACAGTTGTTATATTTACATGGCATAGGTTTTCAATTCATGGGCTGCAATATAATATTTTGTTTATAATGCACCAACATTGTTAGGTGAAATTTATTGCACTTATTGATAGAGTCGATATTAGTCTAAATAACACTAAAAATGTACGCATTTACAAAACAAGATCATGATGCATTTACCATTATGTATAGTACATAAAGCTGCTTATTGCATTTTATTTAAAAAATCATATTTACAATATTAACATAAAATAAAATTGTAATAAAAACTGGTAGTATTACACACAAAATTAGAACGTATTATAACGGTAGAAAAAGATAAACACGTCTTAATCTTAGATCGTTTATACTAAAATACACGGTAGACTTAACTTATTATTAT
The DNA here is from genome assembly GCA_034695005.1 of Cryptops parisi. Lineage (NCBI taxonomy): Eukaryota > Metazoa > Arthropoda > Chilopoda > Scolopendromorpha > Cryptopidae > Cryptops > Cryptops parisi. Next base: position 18,517 of record JAQIWH010000317.1, on the reverse strand, counting down.
TATTATTCCAAGCGTCTTTCTATTCGTAATTTGCTTCATTTATTATTAACTCAACTAAATTAATAATATTTCAAGTAAAATTCAAAATCTATGGTTGATATTAATAAAACTATTAGATTTGATTACATTGCATTACTTAGTTTTCTCATCTACAAAATTATGCAATTTTTATTTCGAAGGTCCATGATTTCTTGGACTGACTCCTTGTCCGCACTTCTGCATTAACATCGATGTAAATGCAAAGTTATCGGAGATTAACCATGACTAGATAGACTCAACCAAACATTCTACATTTTCAAATGTTTTCATAGCATATAAAAAAAATGTATCACATATCATCAACACTTTCTAATGTTGCAGCTTCGTGTACAAATCCTGGGCACTCGTAGGGCACAATAGCGCTAGGAGCATCCATTAGAATGTCCCCACTGAAAACCTGAGTTTGTTAGTTTGTTCACAGTAGTGCAAGTTCTTTATAAAGAAATTGGCTTCATAGTCTGGTCTACAATAAGTTCTTCGGGAGCTTCTTTGTGATTTTCGTAAATTACACTATTATCGTTCCACTCGGTGTACCACGAGCATGTCGATGGATGGTTCATGCGAGAATCTCTTCCAGGCAACGTTTCGCGCCATTTTCCTGGACAGTAAAGTGCAGCTACAGTCTGGTTACTTCTTGAACTCAGCTTCTTGTTCTTGTCTTTAGTGGACCAATCAACTTTGTTCGGTAGGTTGGATGGTTTCATGTTGGCTTTGGTATATCGGCGCCCGTTTTCCGACCGAAGTGTGACATATCCAGTATTCACAAGACCGGCTTCGGTAGCATTATTTCCTCGTATTTCAATGGCTTCATGCTTGATCAAACCTGCTGGTTGTTCCCTGCAACAAAATAATATTATTTTGTTAATCGTTTGTTTTCTAATAAACAAGTGCTACACTGGATTTGCAGTTTACAAGTTCTGCTAACAAAGGTAGTATTTGTCATTTTGATAACACGTCGTAGAGTATATTAAGATTCCCACTAAGTGACACAACTTCTGCGTTCAATGAATTGTGCAACAACGCTCAAAATCGTATAGGGCCTAATACCAAAAGAATTCTCCCTTATAACGAATATCTACCTCAACGAACATGTAGATCTAGGAGAATTTCTCTCGTCTCATAATAGCGAAATTGCATTAAGGTATTCGCATAAATCAAGGAATTTGTGCTTAATATGGGTTACTAGATGTACCCGCGGCTCCGCCCGCGATGAAACATGATAGTACATCATGCACGTAGCTTGAGCACATTTTATAAGAGATGGGTACGTGTGCATGCATCTGTGTAGGTAAGCATAGTGTATGTGTATCAGTGTATGTATGTATAGTATGTGTAATAGTTTAAAATCATATTTAAAAATACAAATTTATACTGTGCCGGCACATACCTACTGTGTAAATGCACCAGTACTGTATAAACAAGGGTTTCCTCAGGTTGTGCGATTTCGCTACTGTGCGACGAGAGAACACCTCACATAGAAAGTTTTGCTATAATGCGATTTTGTGAAATGGTGAACAAGTGAATAAACATTTCAGTAACGGTAACTTGAATTTTTTCTGTCACACACAATGTGTGTTTTTATAAATTTATTGCAAACTGAATTCCAGGTACTGCATTGCATATCATGTGTGAAGCAGATTCTAGCACTCATGGTTTTCATTCTGTGGTACGGTAATTTCAATATATTCAATTTTTTTTATTTACGTGAGATTTTCACAGAACATAACGCTCGCATAAATCGAAAACAACACTATATATGCTTAAAACCTGTTCATACCTTTTTCGTCTACAACATTCAATGTAGAGGACAAGAATTACTCCCAAAACAACTGCAATTGCAGCTGCCACTGCTGTCCATGTAAACCCTGAAAATTTATAAAAAAGACACGTTATTTCTGTTTAAAATACGTTATATTATGGGTTAATTACAAAAGTATTGTTTAAATGGTAAAATTATTGTCAGTTGCCAAGTACAAAGTAGAACCCGTTTTCTACAGTAGTTTCACACGGTGAACATGAAATGTTGAAAGTAAGAAAACAAAGCATGACTTTGTTTTGAAATAAAACTCACAGTCAGTGAATAATTTCTTGAGGCTTAAGCAATCGTCGTCTTCACACCTGTCCGGCATCAGTGGTGGAATTTCCAAAACTGAAGCAAATCGTTCTTGCGATTCGTTCGATTGATCCACAATCACTATGCGAATCAGCAGTTTCGTTGCAGATGACACATTGGTGATTACAACTTCGAAACCTTCGGTGTTTTCTTTCCAATCATTAGCTGGTATTTGATATTTCGTTTCCCATGTGCCATTATGTTCCTTTAAAAAAAAAACAATAATATACAGGGTGTCCGAAAATTAGAATTAAAGTTGTAGTGCTGGAAACCCCGGGTATAATATTTTTTGACACCTTCATAATTATTTTTATACGCTTTATAATCAGCTTCACTTGTGAGTTTGTTAGTTTGTGAGATAGTGAGTGAGCTGGGACTTGAACGTATCTATAAGCATTTATGAAAATATACTGTATAGTCCAATTTATCATAAATTTCATAAAATGAAAACTGCGTAATTTGAAAACCACTTGAGTTTAATGTAACGAAAAACGCATAAATCGAATCGAAAATTGCAGACATCAAAAATGAAGCGTATTCTTAAAAACATCATTAATGGACTTGATTTAACCTCGTATTAGCATTATCTTAAATTCAAAGTTTTAAGACAAATCGCATGACATTGAAATCTGCACGTTTTCAATGAATCGCTTCAAAACAAACTATTGCTAAGTTTTAAGGCAGATAAGAAAAATATCGGATAAGAACATTTCTTACCTTTAATTGCACCAAATAAAATTTAGGATTTCCTTGTCCAAAATCTTTTTTCGGTGTCCACTTTGTCCATGCGATTACAACGGAATTTTCGTGACGATCCTTAAATTCAGGTGCATCTTTCAGCCATGGATAGCCTTTACAAACACATTATAAACTTTATTTGTAAACATAGAAAAATTAAAATAGCAACGTTTGCTATTTTGTTCCAGTTCTTAGAGCTTCCCTCACTTACTGGTGTTACAATATGCTGGTTTCCATCCTTTATCGCAGCCATTCACACATATCCCGGATATAATGTCACAGGTTGTATCCGTAGTGCAATAACCACAATTCAACCCACAGTCGGCCCCGTGTTTATTAAATGGACACTCTGAAAACAAATGATTAGAGTTTATTGAACGTACATTTTTTTCTTGAAACACTTTTATAAAGTTAAGAATGTACATCGACATTAGTATACAGTACATGTGAATTTCCAAATGTTAAGTGTAATGGCATAGTTGATTATTTCTTTATACTTTTATAAATGTCATGATTTTTATATATTATTTTATCAAACACTGTATAATTATGAACTGATGTTTTGAAATTATTTTTACACTATATAAAACATTGTTAAATATACTGTATATATATATTTCAATTATTTGAATTAAATAAATAAACAAATAATTTCGGTAATTTTAGCACATTTTTTGTTAACCGAAAAACCGCTTGTGGCGCTAGTGGTTAGGGTGGTTGTTTTTGTTTGTACCTAAACTATGTCTATGAGTATATATGCCAGTTAAGGTTATTAAAAATACGTTTTTTTGTATTTACTACAAATATTATATATTTGCTACAAATTACTAGTATTAATAAACATCTAAGTTTATTAAGCTGCGTCAGCGTCATTCACAGATTACATGTTAGTAACGGTAGTATAATAGTAATGCTAATGCAACAATGAAATCGATAACGTGAGGCAAATTTAATTTGATTTACAACAATGAAATGCATAACATAAGGTAAATTTAAATTACAACAATGAACTGCATAAAACATAAGCTGTAAGTAATCTATAGTAATTTATAGACACCATGTGATTACCATACCAATCACTGGGGTTAATTTCTAGTATTTTATATTTACTACAAATATTTCATAGGCTATATGCCCGTCAACAATGACGGGTGCTAGAATGATTGTAATCTTTATTGTTGTGTTTCTATTATTACTTTGTATAGTAATCCGTTACTAACAACAAAGAGAGTTATATTGACACAAATGCCAACAAACAAACAAACAAACAGACAGACAGTTGAAAACTATATAGACTACAAATTGTATATTTCATAATAAAAAATATATTTGATAATAAAATCTATCATTAATCATAAAATTAATACATTTTTGTTTGTTTTATCTAACCGAAGCTGGAGTCTAAACCAAAGCGCCATACGCGGGTTTTCGGTTAACAGAAAAGTGACTCCTTATTTACATTAAGAATCCAAGAAATAGTAAATTGAAATTATTCAACATAATATACGATGTAGCTAAATAAAAAAGTTACAATACAAATGTAATAGGCGAAATACACAGAACTTTAAGGTCACATAACAATACATAAAGAAATTTGCTATGGTTCATTTCCTAACAGTATTAGTTGTTTTTGTACTCGTTTCCGTTCTGATATATATCTTATATAGGGTGATTAACTATGCGTTAAATATATTTCACAACATTATTTTTGAAACACCCTGTATATATTTTTTTCAATTTGAAAATATTATTTTTAACACGTTAACAGTAAAAACATGTAACATTGAAAACTGTTACCTGCTGAGAAAAACCATTTACGGTACTCTTCACGGTTAAATGATAAATAACACTGTGACTCACCTGATGTACAGCTGTTGAGTAGAGTCAGCAAAAAAACTAGGCCAATTGAATAACTATCCATGATGATGATGATGATAAATTGCAATGGTGATAAAAATCAACGACTATCATGGTTGTGAAAATATCGGTAACGAATTCAGCGTCATATTATTCGGGTGGTACGCGAATAACTGAAAAAAAAGGCCTTTCCACAGAAAAGTTGATGCGGATTTCCATTTTGGGTTTCCTTTTCCTTTCTTTGTCATCATTTAGGATATGACATCAGCAAAATTTTCATTTCGCCTAACGCATTTTCGATCGGTATCGAGGAATTGATACGCGTACAAGAAATGTTTTAGTTAATAATTTCCTCGAGATTTGGAAGTATAAATGTTTGGAATATTGGAATGGAAAAATTCCTTCAGTTCAGACTCGTGAAAAAAAATAAGGAAATCACGTATTTTTTGAAACAAAGGTACTTTGTCTGAAAAGTACCTTTATAATGCCTAAGTACATAATTGTAGTAGGAGTTGTAAAAGATAATGTTCGGACACCTTGTATATGTATTTGTTTTTCATATATTGTATATATAAGTATAATATGAAAAATATCAGTTAAATAAAACATTTGATGTGATACAAAAATTTTATGGAATAGATATTTGTTATCGACAATGTATAGAATTCAGGTACCGTATTCTATAAAATAGCTTAATTTAGTCAATGCATGAAATTGCAATTAAATTAATAGTTACGTGAAGCCAGACTTTAATTTTTTTTTTTAATTTTGGCCTAAATCTAAGCCTAAATTTTTTCTTTGAGAAAATGTTGTTCACTAACCTAATCTTACCTTAATGTACCTAAATAGTTGATAGACAAGAACTTATTTCATGCTTTGCCAAAAGAAACTAGGCATATTTTAGAATGCTTGGATTTTATACAGTGCCGATATCACACACATTAATACACACGTACTCATGATATATGGTTTTTATTTTATACTGTAATCAATGCGTAGGCATCATATAGGGTGTTTGCGATAAATGTACCACTTTTCAATAGGTTATAACTTTGTGACCATAGTGGTATGTAAAACGTAATTGCACTGGAACGGTGCATGTGATGTGGGAGTTGTTTTGCAGATGGTGTCGTCGTGATCTCAAACATGTTTATAACAGCTTTTTTTTCGTGTTTTGACTTTTTCCTTTAACTCGCGTTAGCTCGCTTAAGTTTGGGGCGCACCATGTAAGCTTCACTCAAATATCAGCATCATCACTTTTGCACTATATTTCGCAAGATGGCGGACACTTTCAGCACTTTATGTGTTGGCAAGTAATTCTCCCATTCGTACACTAGAATTTACACTTAGTTACCTCCCTGTTTATTAAGTCGGTCGAACGACCTATTTAAAAAGCGGTAAATTTATCGCAAACACCTTGTACACGGTTTTGTATCAGCGAAATTGTGAATATAAAAAATTTGGAGAAATTATATTGATAATACATTCAGAAAAATTTAAGAAAATATGAAACAAGAAAACTATGAAAATATGAAACAAGTATGAAAATAATATTAATTAATATCATGGTATAATTTTAATCTTCTTATGGCTTCTTCCTTCTTGGGCAGAAGCATTTGCCATCATTAGCGCAAAATCCGCCTTTGATTTCGAAAAGGTCCAGACATCTTGCACGACATTTTGGAACGACGCATGTATATACCCAATGTCGTTTGAATAACACTGTATTTAAAGAAATGTATAATGTAAAATATTAACAAGTTTGTTCATAGGAATAGATAAATGAACATTCGTGATCATACTTCTCAATGCTGAAGGGTCGTCGTCACCATTGAATTCGGAAGAATCAAGTTCAACGTATTCGTAGTTTTCATCTTGGTTATCGTAATAATCATCTGCTGTATCATGTATGGAATAACAAATTCAGTTAAAATATACTGTACAGCAATTTGAGTGAACGCCGCTTATTGTGATCAGGCATATTAATCATTCTGGTATGTTATTTTTTCTTCTGAATTTACTTGTATTAGGTCACAAGTATAAATCACACTAATAAGTACACGGCAATCCTGTACATACAGAATGACCTATAAGTCCATAACTATATTGACTATGATTCCGCCATATTGATTTTTCATCGATGCCATTATCCAGTGTTACTCGGAACTCTAAGACAATTCCATACAAAATCCATCGAGTAGTTTTGTTTTTATATGCAGAAACTCACAACTCACTCACAAGTGCAGCTAATATAAAGAGCATAAAAAATAATTTCATGGAATTCTGACAATAAATAAAAAGATATTTAACTTCAAAATAGTCAATATAATTATGGGCCACCCTGTATACGCTGTAGAAAATAATTTTTAGTATTACTGGCATGGAATTATCTTAATTTTTTACTTATATAACCGAAAGCACTATAAATGGAAATATTTATAACGATCTCAGAAAAAAATATTGTCACATCGGTCATTGTTATCAGTGGCTAATTAAGCCCAATGTGATCACAATAAACGCAGTACATGTACTGTACTTGTTACTGTACATAATACTGCACATAGGACTTGTTTGATATATAATAAAGCCACGGAATGTAGATTGTAACGTACTAATTGCATTTCTTTAATTTTATGATTTTCATAATTTCATCACGCCAGAATTCAGGGGTGGGAAAACGCCTTTCCTGCCCCACCCTGGCTACGCCCATGTTTGTTTTTATTGTACATAAGACGGTAATTTTACTTTTACAGAGAATCGTAAAAAAAAACATCGCTAGTAGGTTATCATCAATTGAGTTTTGGTTATCTGGGAGTTTAGGTTGTTCATTGTCGCTATTGGGTATTAAAAAAACATGGAGTGGTTGTTGTTGCTAACTTACCTAAAATCAGTGGGCATAGACGAGTTAGTTTAAAACACGTTTAATCAATGATTGTTTATGCCTACTCGTTTAGTTTAGTTAATAACCAACAACACTAACGATACCGCTATTGAACAACCCAAACTCTTAGATAACCTCACGTTCTCTCAGTTATGTGTTCGAAAACCATCCAATTGGTAAATTCGATCTCAAAAACAAACAATTTTTTGTTTCTTCGGTTTTTGTTATCAGTTTGTTGTTAAACTGTCCCGATCACAATAAATGGAGTTAATATAATGTGTGATATTGTAATTGCGAATTATTATGAAAGACAAGAAAACATAAGATCAACGTTTCAATCTTACCGGTGGCAACAGTCACCATGGACAGTAACACGAAAAACGAGATTAGCAACAGCTTCATGTTTGGAAAACTAAAATAATAACAATAGTTTCACAAATGTGTACCACTTAAAAATATTACGTTATAATTAAATAGTATGATATAATTAAAAACTATAACTTATGGTAACTTAACTATGCAGTATGGTTAAGTTGAAAACAAGTGCGATGCTTACCTTTGCAAGCGGAGTCGTTCAGCAAAGACTTCAGTTTTCAGAATGTCTAATGTTAACACCTAAGAAAGTGTTTAAGAAAACAAATTTTGCAGAAAAACAAAACAAGGTGTTTATTTTTCTCGCAGTTTTTCTACGAACATGAAACGATTGGCATCAAGATATGCTAGAAAAAATAATCGTAAGATGGTTATCGACCAACCTGGAAAAGAAAAGTTATCGCAAAAGGTGTCGATCTGCTTCCAAAAACAGGATGTCAGCGAAGAAAATAAACAGCAGTCTTCAAAAATTGTCAACAAATGATATTATAATAAAATTTTATGTCAATATTTGGGAAATGAGATGTCACTAATAGAAAGGATCGGTGGAGAATGGTCACGTTCGAATTTTTTCAAACGAAGTAATAATATTATGGTTTTTTGTATAGCGAGACAAACCAGATGGCCCCCTCTGAAAATGGGACGTTTCAATATTTGTGTCGACATTTATGTGAAACGTGACAATTCCCAATTGGTTTTTTTAAATGAAATGGAGGGGTGATCATCGAGATATTTAAAAGGACCATGACGAAGACTATTTTTCTGCATTTCTTCTTGGACTGTCACGTTGGTAAGATTTTCTTTCACTTCATGCATGTTTTTATGTTTGTAATATACAATACAGTTTAAACATTTGTTATTACTGGCAATGTATAGGCATTCTACAGAATACCAATTTAAGCACTGTATAGAATTATCATTGGAATGGTTACATTAAGCAAGAATTTAGGTTAGGTATAAAGCTAGGCCTAAGTTGGGGAGTTGGGTGGAAATTGAATGGAGTTGAATAACTCCGAAAAGGTAGTTTTGAAAACAAAAATTGAAAAACTTCAAATTTAAGAAAACTTTTTGTCAACTGTATATTTATAGAACGAAAATAAACAGGTTTTGCAAAAAAAAAAATGTTAACTTTAGTTGACAGGTCTCAAGTTCGACAATTTAAACATGCAATGACGTCGTTATTTCAAATATCTTGCTAATTTAAAAATGCATTTACGCCGTTTTTCCAAAAATCAGTATCTTTTCCATTGTTTCATTTTTCGCTTGTTTCCATTGTTGAAACGAGCGAGTGACACACCCAGGAAGTGAAGCGATAAAAAGAAAGAAATCATAAAAAAAATTTAGATTTACAAAATAGTCGCGTTTCATATTGTCGTACTAAAAATCCGAAAGTGTAAATTATAAGCAACCCGATGTTCTTTATGCTACAGACTGGTCTGAAACGATTCAATATAGACATTTTAAGGAATAACGACTCATAAGTAGATTTACGCCGTTTTTCCGCCCAACTGCACAATTCAGGCCTAAATGTGTTTCTAGAAGAAATGTTGTTAACTGACCTCAACTACTTCAACACAGTTGTATACAAGGTGTTCTTTTATAACACTTTGCCAGTGTTCCTGTTTCATTGTCTAACCCCTGTACTGTATATTTGCATGCTCACGTTCGGTTATTAAAATAACTCTTTCTTATATTACAGTATATCTATTTATCTCTAGAAAATGTATGTGAACACTTGCCTCTTTCTTACCATCTGTACCTTTTGTGCAGTTGTTTCTGGTCGAGGTAAGATTTCCTAAACCGATTGTACTTGTTACCTTTCATCGAATTTAAACCATTATATTGGGTTGATCCAAAAAAAAAATAACGTCCGTGTCCTTCAAATCTTTTTAATTTAACATTTTATTTCAATCTTCATTTTTTTCTCAGAATATTATGCTTGACTTCCTTTTAAATAAGAATGTGTGTCAATAAGCACGTTCATGTTCGTCATATCGTGCTTTAACACTTCGACAAATGTCACACTGCTGATGAAGCATTTTCGTGATCTCGAACGAAAACTCTTCGATGAAGGAACAATCGGTGAAAGATGGTTCAATCCTGGAACAATCTTGAGGATGATTCGAAAGTTTCAGATTCGGTAACCTATAAGTTTAGAAGATTAGGTTAGATGAAGCCGTCGTCTGGTTTTTTTGTGATGGTCAAGTTCGTTTGTAAGCGGTGGAACGTTTGAAAACTCGGATGTTGGCCAAGCAATGGATCACTAAATGGATCACCTGCAAGTGTAACATTTCTCGAAATGATAAAGCAAAGAAAAGACGAATGCGAACTTTGTTATCAGCTAAGCATATTATTCTGAAAACAAATATAAACCAATGTTAAACCTGTACCAATTTTAAATGTAAAAAGCAATGTTAGAAAAACTAGGAAAACACATACTACAGTATTTTCTGACAAATTTTGAAATTTCTTATTATGTTTGTGTATTTTGGATTTGTAATTTTTAAGGGACGAAATAAATATAAATATAATAATAAAAGATTGAGAGAAAATACTAAATTAGAAAGATTTTGAAGTGGAGCAATTTGTAGATAACTGTGACGTCAGGGTGTTGGCAATCAGTTGCAAATTGCTCGAGTTTGTCACACCAAAATAAAAACAACAAAAATTGCGGGGGTCTTTACAATTCAGTGAATTGGAAAGCGATAGAAATCAAGTTTTGTAAATATAGTTTTCGATTCATGCACAAACATACAAACAAACAGATACACATGAAAAACAAGTTTTATTTTTATACTGAAAATGAAACTTTACATCAGGCTAGTGAGGTGTATTAAAATTCTATAATTAAAACATTGCAATACTAATAACCCGGTGTTATTAATCAAAACTGTTCTCTTTCAGAAGTCATGTTTGATGACGATGGACAATTTGGTAAGTATACAGGATGAGACAATTAATGAATCCGATTCATATTTTAATTATAGTTTTGAGTGACATAGAAACACCTTGCACAAAGCAAAATTGGAAATGTCTCAAAAATATAGATTAGATCTATATACATGCTTCATCCCCCTCCTCGTATTTATATTTTATACAGCAAATATATATGTTAACGCTTTAAAGGTCCTTGTGATGTAATTTACTTAAGCACTCATACATCATAACTATACATGATGTACATACTGCACATCATGTATAGTTATGATGTATGAGTGCTAACGTATGTTTGAAGCATCCTGTACATAAATTGTGAAAATTGGATACCATCAGACATTGATTTTTAGTTCATGATTTCTTTCATGTTTGCCACCTTAAAACGAGATGGAGCAGCATGTAACAATCATGGTGTGTGTAGAGGCTATTGTTGGGATATTGCTAGAAAAACTGAATATTACTGCAATAACCAAAGAAGATGTGTTTGTGGAGAACGAATCTTCGTAGCCAGAGGTTTACGCACAGGTTTGCGTATATACACAATTTATAATTGTTTAAATGTGTATTTGTAGAATGTCCAAGTAATAGGTGTTTGTTTGTTTCGAATTTCTAAATTAGGTTTCTAAGCGTGCCGTCTCACACGTCTATGATCTTTTAACTTACAAATTAAATGTGACAAGTTTGTGTACAAGTGTTTAAACTTCCATTTCATATGGTAGTTTTATTGTAGTAAAAATTTCTTTGATGGCATTTTTTATGTAATTTATTTTAATTAACCACATGCAGCTATGCAAGTTATCAAACAAATTATTGTTGTCAATTGTTACTGTAGTTAAAATTGTTTCATCTTGAATAAAACATTGTATAATATAGTATATTGTTTATTGAATGATATACAGTAATATTTTTTAATACAACACAATTTTGTGAGAAGAGAGATGACAAGTTTTGGAGTAAATTTAATCAATTGTATTTCATATATCTCTATTGAATTGGTCATTTAAAATAAAGCTATAAATACATTCTTAACAATAATAAAAAAAATTAACGAGTTGCAATTTTATTTATTATATGTATTTTTAATATATAAGTGGTATTATTATTGTAAGAGACAGGATATAACATAGTGCATGGGTATCTTTATTTTTATTGAAAACGGTACATGTGGCGCCATCCGACATCAAAACACCACACTTTTGTTCTTAAAATGTTTATCTAATTGTATCAGGGCAATTTATTTTTCGTATTGGGTTCACTAAAACAGACTTTTATTTATACTTATTTTTTATTAAAAACTGTTATTTGTAATAATAGATAATTAGGAAAAAGTTTATTAAAAATGAAAATAATGACATAATGTTTTATAATTAATCATTGAATTAATATAACTGTTTTAAGTGGAACTAATTAGAGATATAGCCAATCAAAGCAATAAATCGTTTCAACAATTTGACGATTGATGGCGCTACACGTATTAAAATGAATACGAAACAAAATGCTTTTTGAAGAGGGAAATTTAAACGCAGGGGATGAACTGCTCCGAAAGGACTCGCTCCGAAAATTGTTTTTTTGCTGCTAAAAGTAGATAATTTCATGAAAATAACCAATTTTTTTTATAAAAGATAAGAATGTATAAGGGTGACAATTGTTTATTACTCTTATTAGTCCTTTTATTTGAAATTAAAGAACTAAAATCGTTAGAAATTACGAATTCATCACAGAGGTACACTTAAAATTTAATTAAAAAATAATATGACATATTAATGGTATAATATTTTACATGAAAATCATGATAATATTATATAGAGTAAATACCATTTATTTTCCAAAGTGTAAACTAAAAAAACAACTTTATACAGAGTTTTATAAGTTACTGCAATGTCAATTCGGAGCGAGTCCATTCGGAGCCATTCCATCGCCCCATTTAAACATCCGCTGTGTTTGATGATATTCGGAACTTTTGCTTTTTGAAAGACACATGCAATGTGAAACTCACTCTAGTTGTAACGTGTTGATTCTGAACACTGCAAAATTATGATTTTGAACAAGTGACATGTAACTTTGTGCAACGCGACTTCTTTGTGAAACCTTTTTCCTTCAACATGTCTACCTACGAACATTCATTGAGACTGACGACCTTCAGGTCGACGCTTATTTCAACTGAAAGGGTAGTCAACTGTGAGTATTATTTAACATATTCAATTTAAGAAACAAATTGAAGTGCTGCATTTTAAAAGGGTTGCAAAATCTTAGTTCTTTCGTACAGGTTTCAGGGTTTCGTACCTGATCCAGGTGAAAATACCTACCTGTATATATGGTATATAACCTCGTATATGTTTTATAACTGTTAAGGTCTTGACGGACATCCTATAAGGTCCGTCCGACAATTAAAGGATTTTTTTTTGTTACCAGCTCCATTTTAGAAATTATGTGAACTAAAATTCTGACATAAATGTCTAAAGTCGGACATATCTAGTATGTAGTTAAACAACAAATACAGTAAAACTCAGTTATTGTGATCAAAAATAATGTTATCAATTGGTTGTTGTTATCACACTCAGTTGGTCCCAAAATACTGCTGGTTTTTTTTACAAATTGTTTAATAATTTGTAATTTGTTTGTCACAAATTTGTGACTTACCGTTGACTTACCGAAGATGATGTTTGATATTAAAGTACATATGGGCTGGGGCTGCCAAGAAAAATATTATGTACTGTATTAATGATTTAATGACTCAAATACCGTACACACAATAATTATAAATACAGAGCAGCATGTGCATATAATTCTGTTTTAATGAATCATTTAATCGTGTTTTTTGAACGAGTATAATTATGGCGCAATGCTTTGTTCACGTTGAGTTAAAACTCGTATAATATAGCACGGTCATATATTGGATCGTAATGTGAAAAAACCGCAAATGTGAGAAGTCAAAGAGTTGCGCTTGTAGAAAAACCTTACAAATAGTTTAATTGCGAATAAGCGAATACATTAGCAAATGTCGAGGATTCAGCTAGTTTTTAGTAAAATTCAATTTGTTTCGGCATTTTAAAAAAAGTTCTTTTATCCTTTGTAACAGGTAACAATGGCTATGTTTAAAATTAATATGTGCACAGTTCGGGGGCGGGATTCCTGCTGATTCCGTTCGTGCATGTAAAAAACCGCACAATAAACAGTCTTCCAGATTTTTAAAATTTTATTTTCGGATTCCGTAAATTGTTAATAATTTGCTCGAAACTCTGCTTTCAAGCTATGTGCGTGATGTACTTACCGCACTTCAACGTGAGTCAAACTGAGGGTACAGATAGTGCTATACAATATATGTGTATGTTTATTACAACAATGGAAAACGAAAATGTAGTTCACAGCATCAGCATTCCCGACATTGAAATTTAGGGACACTGACATAACCAATAATCAGGGATAGATTTATCTGGAATGCAATCAACATTTTCTATTCCCGTTCTCTGGTAGCACATTATTCGACATTGTGTATCACACCAACCCAGCTTTTTTGCCTGTTGAGTGGTTATTTCTATTTCAAAAGTAGAATTAAAAGTAGACGTTAATATCATTTTCATTTAACAAAGAGTTGATAATTTATATTAACATACAGTATTTTACATAACATTACAAATAAACGATATATATTTAAAATAAGAATAAAAACTCTAACAAATAGTTGATAATTCATAAACATATATGTATCTAAAATATAAGTAGAATATTTATTAGTATAAATTAATACCCGCGAATGGCACTTGGTTTTCCGTCTGTGTAGTATAATCCTCATTCGATTCAAATTGTCGTTTGTCATAAGCGTAGCGTCCATCTTGGTTGTCTACAGCTATTTTAAATAAATAAATAAATAAATAAATAAATAAAATAAATTTTATGTATGGAAAAGTATGCTCGTTATACAGTGAATACCACTTATTGTGAGCTTTACTGTATAACATAGCATTCTGTTATCATTTCTTTCTAAGTTTTAAACTTATCTCAAGTTAACGAGAAGCATGCCGCAAAGATACCCAGCAGTTTGTTCGTAACCAGTGATCACAATAATAAACGGCATTCACTGTATAAATGCTATTGAATTTCTAACTCATTGTCTAAAACGTCTGCTCATAATTACACTTAACAAAAAATTTAGGAAACTTACGCAAGGCTAGAATGAACGTGGACAGGAACACTAAACACAACATTATCGACAATTTCATTTTGAAAATCTAGAACAAAATAAATAATACAGATATATATTCTTTTTATAAAAAGTCTTTAACTGTCTTAAATTATGTTACATGATTATGATGTTGAAAAACTTTTACGTCGCTATGTGATTTTTGTATAATGTGTTTTGTTTTGCTTTACTTTTTTGTAAACTTTTTTTTAATTCCAGGTATTGCTAATGAATTTTATTATTATTTATTATTATCATTACATAATATGACGATTCGACTATAGGCTTACATAATGTTTCTGTTTTTGTTAAAATGCACATAGGTATACTTACTTTTTTCTGACTTTTTGGACCTATGTACAGTTGAATGTGGTCAAGTTGTGCAAAGAAGTCAAGGAGAATTTCATTTCTTTTTATCTGTTCTTTACTGTTTGATTGAATCATCTAAACGCTATAATTTGAAACAGGTGTGCAGCAGGTACATCAATTTATTTATTACTGTTATACTGAATTTCCTAAATGATAATATTTGAATATCACGCAATATCCTAACCATACTATTTATATAAGAAAGAATGTAATGATAGTGGTTTTGTGCTGTTCATTTTTCCCTTGTCAATCGTATGGTCTACGAAGCTGAAGATTGGCAGGGTGATAGCTCTTACCGTAAAGGAGTGCAGAAAACCTTTGACGACTGGAGTGTCCTCAGAGGGGGTAGCATAGCAATTATATAAGAGCGAATTTACTGTTAGTTGTTTTATTGCTCATTTTATGCAAAGAAACCATACGAAGCTGAAAGTTGTTTTATTGCTCATTTTATGCAAAGAAACCATACGAAGCTGAAAGTTGGCAAGGTGGCAGATTTTACACCTCAAAGAGTGCAGAAAATCTTTAGCCACCGAAAAGTGACATCATCCGGAGGGTGCAACAAGTCGGCAAAGCCGAAGAAAAAATTGCGCTGTTTTTGTCAGTGAGTGAAAACAATGATTGCTTACAATGATTGCCTTAATGAATGAATGTTGTTTTGAAATTCAATTTTATTTAAATAAAACAATTTACAGCAAAGAATCATTAATGTTCTGCCCAAAGATTTTTAAAGTAGGATTTTTTTTTAATTGTGATGTTGAAGAATGTTGTGATGTTGATCTCATTCCAGATCAGTTATTGGAATGAGAAAAATAAACTCAATAATACCAAATAAACTGTAAGTATAAAAATTAAATCCTAACAATGAGCTGCTTAAATAAAAATCTTACTTCACTATATAAGCATTATTATTACAATGCAATTTGAAAAAAAATATTCTATAAGGAATTTCTTTTTCGATGAACCGAAATTCTCTGCCAGTAGCTTCAACGTTGCCTCTAAATTATTACTTGATAGAAGTTAAAGTTACTTTATAAAGCATAACATTACCAACAAATTGTAAACTTTACATTAATTTTTAAATAAAAGGTATCTCACACAAGAAAGATGATTTTAATTATTTATTATAGCAATAAATGTCAATTGAGCATTCGTGAGTGAACCGTCAGTCGCAATATGAATCAGCTCAATATGAATCAGAGCTGGGCAGAGTTAATCGTTAATACGTTAAAGCATAAGAGCACTTTCTTATGAACTTCCTTATTATTAGTTTTAAAAATTAAATTTTTTTTATTTTTTAACTTAGTGGTTAACGGAATGACGCAAAAGCTCCGCCCAATTGTTGTTTCCACGCAATTCAAAAATGTATATCAGAAACGTCCAACCGGGCAGCAGCCCTGAAAAACAATTTAGTGTTTACGTAAACAATAGTTTAATACAGATTTAATTAGTTTGTGAAAACATGAAAAAATTAATTTTTTAATAATTAATTTTCACTATTTATTTCAATATTTTTTAATAATGTTTACAATTATTTAATCATTAATTATATTAATATAATGAATTATTATTTTAATATATAATTAAATTAATTTTTGTCATGTTTTCACAAACAAATTGAATTTGTAATAAACTATTGTTTATTTATTATTAATACTCTACATATGATAGCATAAAAATGTATAATTGCTTTGAAGAAATTGATTTTCGAAGAATTCGGCAATTTTCTCAAAGAATTTTTCATTTAGATTTGCCGTTAAAATATTGAATATCTATATTCAAGCAAATCACGAGCTTATTGTTAATATTCATATATGACACGGATGAATGTGAAAGATACGAATTTTATTTTTCACAATGATTAGTACACAACGCTCAAAATATTTATCCATTCCACCATCCAGCTGCACGGTTTTAGCAAATAAGTACACAACACATTGAGGAATAAATCACGCGAAAGCAATATAAAATTGTAAATGTTATTATAGATGAATTTATCAATTTATAGCTAGAACGTGTTATACTCTATCCCAAATTAGCTGGCACAGAATTGGAGGCAGCGAGATGAATCAGCCAATGGTTGACGAGCGTACACGCATTGAGATAGTGATCACCTAGCTCGCCCCTTGGCTGCCTCAAGCAAATTCTGAGCCAGCTAATTTGAGATAGAGTATAGGAGTTGCGACGTCGGGACATATACAAATCTCAGGATTTTGCTCCGCTGTATTAGGATTTTCAACGCAATCGACATTTTGCACCTTCGTCTGCATTTTGCAGGTAGCTCTGCATTGTTTAGAACAATCACTCAAATTCTTTACCTCTATTTTCAAAAACGAATTTAAAAGTAAATGTTAAAATTTTGTTTTCACGCAACAAACAATTGGTAATAATTTATAAATATATATTTAAATTTAAGTAAAAAATTGATAAATTACAAATTGTTACCTTCCAATATTCTTGCCAATTCCCCAGCGTTGGCGAAGATATGAGTCGTTGATTCGTATTGTCGTTTAGCATGGCTTCTACCTTGGTTGTCCAAAGCTTATTTTATGTTTGGAATAAGAAAGAAAGTTAAAGTATACGTGTTATACACCGAATACACTGATCTTTATTATATAACATATTATTCTATAGTATGTCTAGTAGGATACTGTTGTTTATCAATAGATATAAAAATGATTAAGTGGTATCACTGTCTTTGACTTATATGTTCAAAACGGTTATTCTAATATTTTATCGGTTATTTATTGTCGTTAATAAAGCCCAATTCTGATTACAATAAACAAAGGCAACGGTATATTGCACAGTATTGTTAATTTTGAATTATTATATACACTACTTAGTAGTTTCATTATGACCAGTTACTGTATACATAAATTTTATATATGTTATCGGCAAGGCATAAAATGCAGCTATTTTACAGTCTGGTTTTGGCAAAATATGAAAGAGCCACAATAGGTAGGTAGGTAGGTAGGTACTTGGGGTTTAACGAGGGCACCGACTGGCTTTTACAGCTATGTCATTTGGCCCTCAG